>CM053786.1:230580917-230895917 GCA_028749045.1 Cupressus sempervirens | reverse complement strand
AGATATTCCAATTTATTTGTATGTAAAAGTTTTGTATTATATGTGCAATATAAAGATACAAATTATTAGAGAAATACTTAAATATTAAATATAAAAGATTTGATATTTATAATTATATTAAATAAATGATATTCTTATTTGTTATAATAATTGATTTAATTTTATATTAACTAACTTAAACATATAATACAATTAAAAATAGTTCAAAGCCAAATTCAAATAGCACAATTCAATAAATTTTAGTTTTAAAAAAAAAAAGTTTATTAAATTTTCCACCTTATACAAAAATATATTTTATTCTTCATTTTTCTATAAATCAATAAATGATATTATTAGAAGAGTTGATGAATTTATTTCCTTGTAAAATCGTGCTTGTCAATGTGTATCGTGATCATCAATGTCTTTCCAGTAGAAGCCAACCCCCACAATGAATATGGCATTTTACCAATTGAGATTGGTGACGAATTCCATAACTTAAACTATGACATGGATTGGCATAGCTCTCACTGATTATTGGAGATGTTAGCCGCATCAAGGGATAACAGAAGTAGTGTAATTCATAACGGTAGAAATTGCATATGTTATAAGAAATTCATAACATTAATTAAGTCATCAATATATTATTACATAAATAGAAAACTTGAGATTAGAAAATGTAAACATTTATCATATTCTTGCACCCACTAGATGTATATTTTGTACTTGTAAGATCACTCATCTACTTAACACTCCCTTTGAACGCCTTTATGATTTTTGGTACTCTGGATAACAATTTCAATTTCTAGACTTTTAAAATTAGCTATGCTGAGAAGTTCTTAGATGATTGTGTTAGAAAAAATCAAGTATTATCCACATTAAAGGAATAGGTTGGTTTGAAAAAATATTAATTTCTATATGTTAGGTTAATCAAAACATAAATGTGACATTAGGATTTAGATTGTTTGAACCATGACATTATTACCACATTTTTATGGAATATTGTTAGTAAACTATAATGTATTTGTTAAAGAATCATAAAATGTGTTTAGAGTTAGTTTTTATCATATTTCAAACAACTTGTCATTCAATGTGTTTCATTGTTAAGTTCTACTTCAATAGTTTGCAAAATAATATATAAAGTATACTTTTGTAACAAGTCTATTATGTTATGGAGGTATATGTGGTCAATGCGAGAGAGAAAATTAATTTGGATAAAAGTAAGGTGTTCTTCTTCAACACCCCTTAATATCTAGTGAAAGATTGTCAATCTTTTGGGTTGTAATACTACTGTGTTACTTGACATGTACCTAGGCCTCCCCTTGATGGTGAAAGATGTAAGTAACAACTTTTGGAATACCATCCTAGAGAGGATAGAAAAGAAGTTGATTGGGTGGAAAGGTAAAAATTTGAGTAGTGCAGGTAAGATCTAACTTTTGATTTCTTCCCTTCAGGGTTTACCTATTTATTTTCTATTGCTATTCAAAATTACTTAGGGTATGGCGAAAAAATTGGAGAAAATAAAACATAACCTCCTTTGGTCGAGAGGAAGTGAGAAGAATAGGTTAAGTTTGGTCAATTGGGATACAATTTGTAAACCTAAGAGTAGAGGGGGCTTGGGAGTAAGAAAGATATTGGATTTGAATAATGTGCTACTTGCCAAGATGGGGTGGAACCTAATGAAGGAGGAAGCTAATTGGTGCAACATTATGAAAGCTAAGTACCTAGGGAATCTAAAATTCTCTCACTGCACTTTAAAAAATGACCTTGCTATGTGATTTAAGATTTGGGGAAATATTGTGAAAAATAGAACTCTCTTGAAAGATGGTGTAAGGTGGTTGGTAGGTAATAGTAATCAGATTAACTTCTGGGAGGATCCAAGGCTTATTGATAAACTATTAACGAGAATGAAGTATGGGTCCTTTCGGAATCACCTCTAGGAGCAAGGGGGGAGTAAGGTGGCTAATTTTATTGGCCCAAGGAGGAAGTGGAAAAAGGTTAAGTTTCAATAAAATGCATTGGATGGAGAGGTGCTATTAGAAGAGCTAAATGATCTGCTTGAAGGATATAGAATCTCGAGTACAGATCAGAATGATGGGTTCATTTGGAGAGCCACTTCGATAGGGGAGTTCTCTATTAAATCTGCCTACAAATTAATCTTCAAAAAAACCTTCAAACCTAATTACTAGGGGAATATATGGTTTAATCATTTAATCCCTAAGGTTAATATATTCTGGTGGACCACCATTCATGGGAAAATAATCAGTATTGATAACCTTATGAAAATGGGTTTTCAATTATCCAATAGATGTTATTTGTGTAAAAATGAGGAGGAGAATATTACCCATTTGTTCCTCCATTGTAGTTATGCTTCTAATATTTGGGCGAGGCTATTATAGATGTTGGAGGTGAAGTGGGTGTTCAACAAGGGTTTGGAGCAATTTGGGGTGAATTTGCAAGGCCCCTTTACCCAACCCTTCCTTGTTAGTATGTGGAAGGTTATCCCCCCCCCCCCCCCCCCCCCCCCCAACAATGTCTACTAGGGTATTTGGAAGGAGAGAAATAACAAGGTGTTCAGAGATGAAGAAAGAAGTGAGGAGGTTGTTGTGGATAAGATCTACATACTTGTGGTCGAGAATATGACTTGCAACAAGTGGAGAAAACTAGTGTTCCCACCAAATTAGGTTGATGTACGAGTGGCCAAGGGCTTTAATTTGGTGGAAGGGATAGTGGAGAATGATAATTCAAATCTATTGGCTAGGAAAAGGAAATGGTGGAAACCACCGCCAGAGAATTGGGTTAAGCTCAATTTTGATGGTGTAGCCAGAAAGGAGGGTTCGAGGAGAGGAGGCATAGTTAGGGATAGCAAGGGTAGGATGCTATTGGCATACTCTAGAGAGCTAGGGAAAGTGTCTAACAACACTGCGGAAGTGATGACTCTTTATTAGGTTTTAAAATTAGTAATAAGTATGGGATGGATAAATGTGGAGATTGAAGGTGATTCAAAAATGATTATAGAAATTGTTAAAGGTAACATGAAGGAAGGATGGGCTATTAAACATGTGATAGAAGACATCAGACACTTATTAGTTATTTTTAATAAGTTTGATTTGAATCATATTTTTCAAGAGGGAAATAGGGTGAAAAATGGAATGGTGGCATTAGGCCTAAATTTGAAGGGACTAAGATGTTGAAGGGAATTTAATGCGCTGCCAAATTTGGCAAGAGATCTAGTGAACCAAGAAATCAGCATGATGAATCCTAGCTAGAAAATTATTTTAAATTTTTGTGACATGCGGTTGAGTTGGCAGAAAGGACAAAGTTATGATGGATAGATGGCAAGGAGTAATGGAAATGGTACTTGTGATAATGGGTAAAAGTACAAAGTTGTGTCACCTTTTAGGCTGACTTATTAGAACGACTAAATTTGAGTATTTCTATCTAAAAATCAATTTTATTCAAACATATGATGTAAACAATTTCATTCTAGCCTAGTTATGTATGGTCTCACACTTTTCCAATTGCAAATGTCTATTAAATGCATGTTTTATAAGTTAGTTTGTATCCAATTACTAAAAAAATAAAATTTTTTTTGGAAAATAGACATTTCAATAACTCTTACTATTTTTTATGATATAATTTTAATAACATATAAATAACAGTTTATAGAGCTAAAAGACAATAATATTCTCATATAGAGTTTATTGTGTTTCAATTAGATATAGTATATTATAATTAAAAAATTCTACAAGTATGTATTTTAACACTCGAGAAGATGTCAATTTTGAGAAAGGAAAAAATATTAAATCATATCAAAAAAATTTAAAACTCACATTCCGTTCTAGAGGAAAGAGTCTTCTTCAAGAATATATAATTTTTCTTTTGGTTTGAATAGATTTGGTTTGAAAAATTGTGGTGAGAGATGAAAACTATCAATTTCAGGCAAGTTGAAATTTGAATCATTATAAAAGATAAAATATAGGTCTAAAGCCAATTTTTATTTTTTATTGTTTAGATATATATTTTATCTATAACATAATTTAAGATTGAAGGGAAATAAGTTTATTTCAATATAGTTTTGTGGTGGGAACTAGACCCTTAATTTTTAGCATTTCTGAGCAAGTAAAATATTGTCTTTAAAAATTAGGAAAATATATCAATTCTTATTCCAAATAATTATTAAAAATTATAATCCTAAACTTCGTCCATTTCTACACATTTCATTCGTTTACTTCATTATCAAATTCTAAATAATACTACCAATTTTATTTAATTGAAGATGAACAACTATATTTTTCTTAGCCTTTTCCTTCAGCAAAGGGTGACACAGGTTTGTACTTTTACCCTAATAAATTCACATGGCTTGAAAAAGAAAGAATTTTGAAATTTGGGATGAAAGGTTTTTTAATGATTTTCCTATGTGGGTTCACGTACGCTGGGATGAGTAAAAGTTCAATTTTTAAATGGTTTGATAATATTGGGAATGATGGAAAAGATTGGGGGAGAGATAGAGGCGGTCGACATGTGACATAAATTTCTACAAGGGATGCTACTATTATTATTAACAGTAATGGCCTTTATGCTCGCTTAAGAGCTATTATTTTTTTGCTCTAACTGTGAAGTCATTCTTAGCAAGTGCTTTTGGGTTTGGAAGGAGAAGAAAGTTTTAGGGAAATTGCAGAGATGGGCGATGAACTTTTGCAAATTGAGCCTTCAATGATAGAGGAGAATGCTAGGAATTCATTGGTGTGGTACATGCTGAAGGAAGGTGGTTCTATTCCATTTATGGAGGTGATAAATGGGAACGATGAAAATTGTTCCCTATAATTTGTCAATTCTTGGGTGGACCAAAGAGTGACAATTAATGGCATCTCATTTCATATCTATGAGGAAGTCATCTCTCTGGCGATGAGACTAGCTATGAAGGGGAGGAAATGGAAAAAGGGGACAAGGGTGGCCAACAAAGGGAGTTTGCAGTGGTTTTTCTTGGATGGGGAGGAACCTATTCGACATGGAGGTCATTTTATGCAAGAGAAGCTCCCTGAGCCATGGAATGAGGTGTGTTGGATGTTGATGAAGTACCTAACTCTGGAAGGGAGGTATGGTGTCTATTATTACTACCACTTTTCCCTACTAAACCATTTTCTCCACCGTGACTTTATTTCAATTATGAAGTTTTGTTGCATGATTTAGTGGATTCAATTATTGACGTAAAGGAAAAAATGAAGAAGGGGTTTAATTTTACCATTTTGCATCAAGGGTTGATGTTCTGGTTGTATCAATTTCATCTTACTTTGGCCTCCCCTAGGACTGTTGAGATTGATATTCCTACCCATCCCAACCCCTAGCCCCATTTGGTCCCCCTTAGAATCATAGGTCCTAGAGCCATTACCCCACGACCATTTCCTAGCGGGTCCCCTGTTGAATTGAAGCCTACCCCCTCAAGAAAAAATGGGAGGCGGGATAAAGGGAAAGAGAAGGAACCAAAGGAGTCGAAGGAGGGGGGGGGAGGGGGTAGGAGAGGTTGGGGAGGATTACAAAATCCAACGCTAAAAGGAAACTACAAGAATTTGACTTAGGCTAGAATTCACCCAAGAACTAAAGAACTCAACACAAGCACACAATAGACCAAAATAGACAGAGTATGATTAGAATTACGATATTCATTCAATAATTGTTTGAGAATACACTAGGAGTGCCTGAATATAAAAGCCTCATGAGAGCTTCTAGAATGCATAGAAGTCAGCATCATGATATGTCATACAACCAGGCACATCTCCACTAGATATGGGTTATCTTCCATTGAGCACGGGATTAAGTGCGATGATGTGAGGATAAGCCTACAATGGTGTAGCATGCAAATTAGTGGTGTAGACAACATGTGCTAAATGAGGAGTGCGGATAACTGTGTTGTCAACATGACAACTCAGTGAATGATGCATACTCCTGTGTTGTAGACACCATGTGCATAATTAGAGTTGTGTAACTCAATGAGAGTACACAAACTCCTAAGTGTCTCACCTAAAATAATAATAAAATAATGCAAAATAATTAAATAATGCATTAACCTAAGTGAAACTTAAGTAAGTGTAATAAGTAAATACTTATTTACATCAACACCCCCCTTAAGTGCAACTTAGGGGAATGCCCTTAAGCTTATGAAATCTAGGATGAAACGCAATGAGGGTCCCAGCTCCTAGGCCATGTTAGGTACTCATGTACATAATGATATGCAATCTCCCATAAAGTGGGGAAAGAGGGAAAACCTCATGGGAAAAACTCTCCGCCAAAAAGAGAGATAAATGAGGATGCATGGATGGATGGAGTAATCAGGACCCCGCCCCCGCCCCCCACCATTACAACATACATCTAGTATATACATAAGAGAATCATAAGAAGACGAAGAGAGATAGGATGGGCTCCCCCCCCTCCCCCCCCAAAAAAAAAGAGAAGAAGAAGAAGAAGAAGAAGAATGTCAAACAATGACTACTCCAATGAAGAAGCTGATCTAAGACTAGAGAATGGTGTTCCTCCCCTTAGAAAGAAACAATGCCAAGGGTACAAATGAGATGCTTCTTCTATGTGTGGAAAGAATCCCATGGATGAGTGATGTCTCTGAAACCTACTCAACTAGCTGAAGAACCTATCCCAAGGAACTGTCTGTCTCTACAATTGATGAAGAACCCTACTGGAATTGCTGATCATAAGTATCCACAATCACTTCAACTTGTGATGATTGATCATGTAGAGAATGAAAAAGAGAGTCAAATGTAACCCTCATGACAACTAAAGAAGGTATTTTTGCATCAAGAAGAAGAGGCAGATCATGAATACTATCCCCCAAATCTATCACTGAACCTGTATCTGGAAGACTGGATGTACCCTGCTATTCTGGACCTATCACTATGGCGATGTATGCATGCAGACTGAACTAATGAAGTGACCTCTCACTGTATCTGTCAATAGAACCCCATGTGTTTGAATCTGTTCAAGCACCATCACTGAAATCACTATCAGTATCCACACAGTATGATGTGCGAAGAGGAGTAGAGGAAAAGCTTGGTTTACTTTCCTCAAAATGTACATCCTTCTCCAAAAAAATTTGATGTGTCTCAGGATCTAGAAGTCTATATGCCTTCACATCGTCTTCATAACCAATGAAGGTACAAGGTCGAGATGACTATACCTTGTATCCCCTGGAAGATTTCTTTGCCCATGCAGGACAACTGAAGACTCTAAAGTGTGTCACAATAGGTTTTCTGTCGCACCATGCCTCAAAAGGAGTTTTTCCATCTAAGGTTGGATGAGGAGAACGATTAAGAATGTGAGTGGCACTGGAGATTGCTTCAACTTCCAATGATGGATCAAGAGACTTGGCATGAATCATGCAACTTGCCATAGACTTTAGAGTTTGGATCCTCAAAGTTGCAACATCTGTCTTATGCAGACTGAATGCTAAAGGAGTCTAAAGATCAATGCCCTCGTGTCTACAAAAATTTTTAAGTCTTCTATTCAAATCCATGTTTCCATTGTCCATGTGGATTACTTTATGGCTTTCCAAGAATTTTGTTCAACATGAGCCTTGAAGGCTAGAAATGTGTCCAACACTTCATTCTTATTATGAAGAAAGTAGACCCAAGTGAACCTTGAAAAGTCATCAACTAAGGTAAGTATGTAGTGACCCTGGCTGAATGCAAAAGGACTTGCTAATACCATGTGAACAATTTGTAGAACACCAGTTGCTCTTGAAGACTTCCCTCTCTGTAACTTCCCTTTTGAATGCATATCCACTAAATCTATTGAACATTCACCCTTAGAAAAGTTGATTTGAGGTAGACCTTTCACCATTTGGTATGTGCAAAGTTGCTGAAGATAGCAGTAGTCAAGATGACCATACCACTCATGCCATAATTGCATGTTTGAATTTTATTGTGATAACAAGGCTTTTGAAGAAGACTTGGGTACAAAATGAGAGAAAGAGTACAACCTCTTGTGATCATTCACTTTTACCACTGCAACCAAGGAATTGTCTTTAAGATTGTGCATCCAACTTTTGAACCGAATCTAGAATGAACTCAACTCTATATCCATTTCCAAGGTGAGTGATTTGGTAGATTGATAAGAGATTTGAACTTAGGTTTGGAACATAGAGAACCTCTTGAAACTCTCCATTTTTCATCTCTACATTTCCTTTCCCTTCAACTTCCATTTTGCTATCATTCCCCATGAAGATGTGTGGTATCTTTGAGTGATTCAATGAAGAAAAATGCTTCTTTGAACAACCCATGTGATATGAGGCACCTGAGTCAAATATCCATTCTTTTGAATAGTTTGAATTAGCCATGAGTGCTTGCCCTTTTCCCTTTGAATCTGAAGACGATCCTTTATCCTTACAAGCATTAGGCAATGGAACATTATGTTTCTTCATGACGTTAGTTAATTCATCAATCTTTTTAAGATAACACTCATGCTCTTCATGACCTGATTTCTTGCAATAAGTGCACTTCTTCTTCTCCTTATTATTGTTGTTCCCCTTCTTGTTGGAATTCGAGGACTTGCCTTGTTGATTGGATTGAGGTGTTTTCTTTTCTGTATCCTCATATTTATCTTTCTTCCACTTCTTCTTACCCTTTCCTTTATTTGAAGATTAGCTAGCTGAATTTTGAGAACCCTCATTGTTGGCCACCAATGCTTTGGACTAAGGTGATTTGAGAATCCCCATTGATTTCAACTTCTTTTCTTCATCATCCAACAGTTTAGCATATTCATCAAAAGTGACTTTCTTGTAGGCAGACCCTAACTAAGTCTTTGAGGTGTTAAAAGAAGATACAAAGGTGGAATATTCTAATGGTAGCTTGTTATGAATGAGATAGATCAGTCTGTCATCTTTTATAGAACTCCCACAATTAGTAAACTTCGTCCTTAGTTCATTCACTTTGATGGTGAAATTCTATATTGAGTCATATGACTTAGGATCTAAGGACACAAGCTCATCTTTAGTTTTGAACACATCCTCTTTAGACACTTTACCATATAGGCTTTCGAGGGTATCCCAAGCTTCCTTGGATGTAGTACATTTCTTGATTTGATACATGATTTTATCATCTACCCCCAAACATATATCACCTAGGGCTTTCCTATTTATGGCTACCCAATTTGAAATATCACTTGTTGATACATTATCACCTGCTAGATTAGGAAGAGTACCATCTACAAATTGTGAAACTCCATTATGCATTAAGTGATACAACATTTTGATTGACCACGAAGCATAGTTATGAGGAGTTTATTTAGGAAACTTAAAGTTGCCCATAATGCAAAAAATGAAAGAAAATTGTAGAAAAGAGAGAACACAACACCAAGAACACCCCCCCTTTTCACTAAATCAAGAAACCCCCCCAAAATAGATGCTTTCGACACTTTATCAGTAGCGTGATTACAATGGGCCACTTGCCAATTTTGGCTTTTGTGGACTTCTGATTTTTCTTGTTACAACCTCTTAATAGAGTACAAATCTGAAACATTACAATGCACTACAATTCGGAAGCAATACAAAGAAAAGAAAGGCCCTATTGCTAAAAGTGACAATTTTTTCCACACAACCTTACAATCTGATGCCAGATCTAGAAATTGGACAAAAAAATACACACTTTCAAAAAAAATAGAACCTATTTTCGACTCCAGATGTGTCCGTACAGAGCTTTTGAAGTTGCAAAATGCAAGATTATCTAGGTACAGTCGCCAAAAAATGCAAATATTGAACAATCCATACACCAAAAATAGAAACTAGTTGCACCTAAAAAATTTAGAAAATTCTACCCAATTTTTAAAAAAATTGCACCTAATTTGGAGTCCAGATGTTCGAGTTATGGCCTCTCGCAATCAAATTGCAAAAACCAAACTCAATCTAAAAAGGGGTTGCATTAGTGAATTATGAGGTTAAATTTGACAATCATTTGGCCATCTCAGCACTTATAATTTGGCCTGTGATGACGTCCAAATAGGCATCAACTTTAGGCTCAGAATATGATGATGTCAGCAAAAATTCTTCCCCACTGTTGACATGGCAGCCTGTATGGAATTTTTGTACTGTACGAATTGTATGAAAATAATGATAGGTCAATGTTGACTGTACAGTGCTTGCTGGGCTAATGATGTGCCATGTGGCAAGAAGGGATTGGCTCTGCGGGCACTGACGTGGAGACACCTGGCAGCCAATGCGGGGTCTATCCACTATGGTATATCTATACGCTGATTCTGCACTTCTTGCGTGGCTTTGCACGTGAGCGGCTTGAATCACACCGTGTGTCCCTGCTGTGCTGAATGTTTCTACACGTTAGCAGAAGTTTTGTTTTCCGATAGCTAGAGCCTCGAAGACAAGTACCGAAATATGCTCTACGTTTCAGGTATCTGCGGTATGCTACCAGATTTTCATGAGTTTTAATCCCACATTGGTGGCATCGACGCTTCAAGAGTTGTTTAAATTGAAACACCCACCCTTCCAATGTAAAAGAAAGCTCTGCTAGATGTTGAGTTGTTCGCTGGTGGAAGCAGTGGAAATGTGTGGTTGCCGGTTGTTAGATGCTAGAAATTATAAATAGCCTCGCCCCTACTTTGACTAGAATTTACAAAGATGGGCAATACGGCCGCTGCGCGTAGATTTAATACAGAGGCCCACAGATTTCACAAGGAAATTATCTGTGAAATGATTAATTCCCCCACACCAAATAGCCGAGATGGAGTGTCACTGCCCAATTCAGCCAAAAAAAGAAAAAATTCTCGGCCTATGCTAATCCAAAAATAGCTAGAAGGAAAATAAATTGCAGAGATGAACTTGAATACAGATCTGAAATGCAAATAATCAGATCAATTAAAATCATCATACCCAATTGCAAATCGGTGCTTTCGGGTGCCGGTTTGTAAAAAATTTTTACCTCACGATCAATTTTCACCAAATATAGGCAAATTTATAGTCGATCTTCACCAAATCAACGTTCTGGATGCAACAGTGAGGTCAGATCTGGCTCTAGATGCTCCCAATTTCTGTGGATCCTTCGGATTTGTGTCGAGGTACTAAAGCATGAATGGTCTTGAAAAACTACGTGTAGAGAATCTCCCTTGGCTCTGATACCATGTAAGAATTTGGCTTAGGCCAGAATTCTCCCAAGAACTAAAGAACTCAAAACAAGCACACAGTAGACCAAAATAGACAAAGTATGATCAGAATGATGATATTCATTCAATAACTACTTGAGAGTACACTAGGAGTGCCTAAATATAAAGGCCTCAGAAGAGCTTCTAGAATGCATAGAAGTCAGCATCATGATATGTCATACAACCAGGCACATGTCCACCTGATATGGGTTATCCTCCATCGAGCACGGGATTAAGTGCGATGATGTGAGGATAAGCCTACAATGGTGTAGCATGCAAATCAGTGGTGTAGACAACATGTGCTAAATGAGGAGTGTGGATAACTATGTTGTCAACATGAAAACTCAGTGAATGATGCATACTCCTATGTTGTAGACACCATGTGCATAATTAGAGTTGCGTAACTCAATGAGAGTACACAAACTCCTAAGTGTCTCACCTAAAATAATAATAAAATAATGTAAAATAATTTAATATGCATAAACCTAAGTAAAACTTAAGTAAGTGTAATAATTAGATACTTATTTATACCAACAGAAACTAAGAGCTGGGGCCTCCCAAGAGGAGTCATATTTGGAGGACATGGGTCATCCTAAACAAAGGGTGAAAGAGAAGGCATCAAATTTTGGGGAGAGAAAAAGGGAGGAGGAAGAGGAGGTTTTGGATTCCTCATGGTTTGGCTCAAGAGAAGGGATTAAGGAGAAGAAGGAGACAATGCACCTCTCGACCACTGTTGGGGTGGGGTGTGTCGACTTAACCCGAGACCAGTTCCTTAAAACTATGGATAGAGTGCCCTCCTCTATAATGATTTCCTCCCTTGTTAGGGTTTTTTCCAAGGATAATGCTAACCCCCAAAATTGTGTAGGATGTTTCCATGGTGTAGGCAAAGGACTTTCTTAGTGACAAGCATGAGGTCACTATGGAGATTAGGAAGATGACTGGCAATGATGTGTGGGAAAGAATTCATGCATTGGAAGAAAGAATGCTTCTTCTAACAAAGTTTACTATCAAGGTGACACATGCAACTACTACCAAACTTTACTTGCTTAAGGACCAAGAGGGTGATCTGCCAAAGGAGGACTCCAAAATGCTATTTGACTTCCTTGTAGAAGATTGGGCTAATATCCTTCCAGGGAGGAAGGAGGATAAGAAGCCTTAACGGCTCTCTCCTTCTGATTTTTCATGGTGTTTTTGTGTTGGTTGTTAAACTTGGCTAGGTTTAAGGCTTTTATGCCTTTGTGTTTATATTTCCATAGCTTTTTCAGCTCTATTACAGGCTGTATGTATGTTATGCCTGTTGATACTCTTTTAGTTAAGTTTCCAAACTATGTATTTTTTTATTTTAAGTGGAAGGGGGTACTTTTGGTTGTTGGTAATCTCTCTAGTTCACCAGTTTGACTGTTTATGGGTCATCCCCTAGTTTTGGTTGCTTTTAATTCAAAAACAAGAAGATAATATTAAAACTTGTGTAAGATTAGTTTCTACTCTCTTATTAATTTATTATTAAACAACAAAAAAATCTAAACAATCATTGGTATATTTTAGGATAATTAAATAATTCACAAAATATAAATCAATTAGATTATGACAAATGTTTAAAATTGAAATAATGATAATTGTTAATAAAATGTCAAATATGATTTGTAAAAGGATATGAAATTAATTTACGTTCTTAAGTTTAAAATTATTTTACTTTTAATTTGAAAATTTAATATTAGGTTTACTAATTGCTATGTTCTAGGTTAATCAAAAAATTTACAAAATATAAGTCAATACTAAGATTAGATATTCAGAATTGTATTTCTCAATATATGTTTCAGATAAAATCATTTATACATCTTATCTACTTTCTAACTCTCACAAAAGGCAAGGCCTCTAGCTGGACTAGAGTTCTTATTAAGATAATCAATTATAAAATCAATATGGATTACCCAAAGAAAGAGCATGTGACAATTTGCATGTGAATGTGGTAATTCCTTAACATGCTACATTTTTTAGGTAGATTATTAGTTTAAATAGTTTATTTCTTATTTTTCAAATATTAGCAAAATCTACAACCTTTGTCTATTAATTCAACAATTTAGTAAAAGTTGTTTGTTTACATTTATAGTGATTCATTATAATAAATTGTTTGAATAATTTTTTAAAAATGAAAATAAAATAAAATTTAACAAAAGTGGAAAAATAAATGAACTAATAAAGGATATATCTCTAAACTATATTACGATTACTTTTTCAATTCAGTCAAATTATATAGTAGTTGAATAATAGAAATTTCCTCTCACAACATATTTTTAAAAATCATCTTCACATATTGAAGGCCCTCTTGTTTAGTTCTTTTTATATTAAGTTACTTTGATGCTAAGAGATTTGAAAGTAACTTTTAAATACTAAAGTGAGTCCTATGTAATGCATGGCTTTTAATCTATTGAATTAAATGAAGTTTTTTTAATAGAAGTATCTATACATATACATATGCATATAGAACCATGTTCACTCTCTGAAAATATGAAAATATCTATATATGCATGGAAAAAGATACATTATGCTAAACAAAAATATTTCTACAAATATTATGTCAAAGAAATAATTATTTTAGTTTCCTTCCAAATTCAGGAAGGTCTTGGATGAATTTAGAGTTTGATCTTTCAAAATAATTATTTTGTGACTCATTTAAGGTTAATTTTGCTTTCTTCTCTATACTAAAAAGAAAAGGTTTTCAGTTCTTGGTTGATTTTTCAATTGTAAAAATAGATTAAGTTGTTAACATTAGAAGTTGTAAATATTGGGATTCTCTAGATTGATTTACATGTAGATACAATTTTAATTTTTGCTCAAATGTTAGATCAGATTACTTGATCTTATGAGAAATTGTAATTTGGGCATCATTTATTAGAATACTCAAATTAATTATAAAAGATATCATTAGAAAGTTTGTCCTTGTGAAGTAACAATTTTCTAATATTTTTCTAATAGTCCAATCATAAGAGAAGTCTCATGATAATCATTTTTTAAAAGAAATAAACCATTAATAGATACAAATGACTAATTGTGTAGAAATTATAATAGAGGTTGCTTAAGTGTAATACTATTTTAAATAATTTAAATCCTATAACTTACATGTCAAAATTATTTTATATAGATTTATACTCTTATATATTATGCCTATAATATTGGAATATTTTTAAATACTACCTTTAGTTTTTTATAAGCTTACACATTAAACCTATGTGATTCTGATATTAGATAGTAATTATTTAACTTTACATTAACATATAAAATTATAATAAATAATAAAACAATGACACTGATACAAATCCATTCAAAATAATCTAACCTACAAACATTAAAATAATTAGTGGGCCTAACCATTCAATATCTTTAAAAAAATATCTAAAAGAAGAGGGCCATTATATTCTGATTTCATATACATATTTTATTTCACAAGAGTGTGCCATGTAAACATATACATTATCTCGTTTGCATCCTTTCACAAAACCTAAAGATGAGTTCATCCAGGAATTGAAAATACAACCTCCTCCTTTCACTATTAAAAGAAAGAAACCCAACAACTAGAGCCACTCCAAGACCATAACAGAGCCCTACCGCTATAGCCCACCACACATTGTCCTCCTCTACACCCTTCACCTTCTCTAAAGGAGCAGCTGCATTGTTCACACAACTTATATTTAAGAAAGTTGCACAAAGGCCCTCATTTCCCACATAAGAAACAACACCAAATGTGTCCAGATGTCTTGCCTGTGGAATCATCCCAGAGAAGTCATTGTAGGACATGTCTAAATAGCCCAACATGTTGAGGCTTCCCAGGCTATCTGGAATTGGGCCAATTAGCATATTGTGAGAAATGTCCAATGATTCCAAATCTTGCATATCCCCTACAGAGCCTGGAATTTCTCCTGTTAATCTATTCCTAGAAATATCCAATGATATCAGAGCCTTGAGGACTCCCAACTCCTCTGGAATCTTGCTTGTTAACTAGTTATCTGATAAATCAATAATAGTAAAGATGGAGAGGATTTTCAGATACTGCATTTGGTGGCCTTTGTTAAACAAGTCTATCACATTCCCAAAGAATAAATTTGCAATATAGTAATCGGATCCTATCAAATAGGAATGGGTGCTCTGATTTATCATTGTCTGCAAGCCAGAGAAGTTGGTAGGAAGTTTGCCAGTTAGATTGTTCTTTGAAAGATCAAGGATTTGAAGATTTCGGAGCTGCAGTATCCCTGAAGGTATCATGCCTTTAAGCTTATTGGACCTTAAATTGAGGATACACAACTGTTGAAGTTCTTTAATCCAGTCAGGGATGTGCCCTTCAATCTTGTTGTTTCCCAAATCTAGAATTTTCAACTCCTTGCAATATCTGAGAGAGGGTGGAAGGGATCCCCTGATATTGTTGTTACTCATGTGGAGGATTCCCAAGGTAGTGATGTTTCCTATGTCTTGAGGAATTTCTCCATTGAAATCATTGCTTGCAATGTTGAGAATTCCCAGAGAAGAGCAATTTGAAAGACTTGAAGGTAGGCTCCCTGATAGCTTGTTGCTGGATAGATCAAGCAAATTTATGAATGGGTTGCAGATGGAAGATGAGAAAGCTCTGCTGAAATTGTTTCCTGATTAAGCTTGTGAACCTGATGCCTATCAATGGTTGAATGGAACTGTTGAAATGGTAGTTTGAGAGATTTAGGTATTCTACCGTTGATGGAAGAAGCGGAAGAGTGCCCTGAAAATTGTTGGAGTGAAGATCAATGGTGTACCCAGCTCCATAGCTTTCACCTCACTTGGCAATCAAGTATCCAGGAAGAGAGCCTTCAAGATAATTGCCCGAAAGATTCAATTCTCTAAGCCTTGGAAGCTCCCATAGCCAAGAAGGAACATTCCTTGTAAGATTGTTGTATGATAAATCCATGTCCTGCAGATCTAGCTGCCTAGAAAGAAATGGTGGAATTGCCCCTCTAATATTACACCTAGACAACCCCAAATGCTGAAGCCGAAAACTTGGATTCCGAACAGGACTGAAATTGAATGTCAGCTTGTTGTTAGACAGATCAAAAAAATGCAGTCCAATGAGATTTTTGAAAACCTCAAGCTTTATAGCTCCAGTAAGCTTGTTAAATGACACATCTAGATGCTCCAACCTAGAAAGGCGCAAAAAATTGGGTGGAATGCTGCCATTGAGCTGATTTTGACTGAGGTCTAGGTACTTCAATTTGGTTAAATCTCCCAAATTGCTTGGGATTTCACCGCTGAATCGGTTGGGACCTAGATCGAGGAAATTAAGGAATGACATTTGGAAGAATGAAATGGGGATTTCCCCACGGAAATTGTTGTAACCTAGATTAAGATGTTGGAGATTCAGGAGCATTGCAATATTCTCATGCATGGAACCTCCAAAATTATTTTTCAAGAGGTCTAGATGAGTTAATGAGGGAAGAGAAATATTAATAGGAATCGTGCCCCCAAATTTGTTTTGCTTGAGCGACAAGCAAGAGAGAAGCGACTGATTCTAGAAAATAAATGAAACGTTCCTGCTTAAATTGTTGGAAAATAAATCAAGCGTTAAGAGGGGAAGATTTTGAATTGGAAAAACGTTACCAGAAAGTGCGCAGCCACTGAGATCCAGCGTTTGCAATGCCGTGAAATTCTGCACCCAAGCTGGGATCTGTGTCGAAAAATCCGTGTTTCGATTGACGCTGAGATCCAGATGGCGGAGAGAGGCTGACAGATTTCTCAAGCTGCCAGATTCATCAGGAAAGAGGGGAAACAGAGCACATTCAACCATGGAAAGTCGAGCGAGCTGTCTGAGGGACAATACAGTAGGCCCCCAGTCTTTTCTGATGCCAGATAAATCCACGCCATCCAGTAACAACAATCTTAGTTGCCCCAATCGACTAAGCCAATTTAAATTTTCTATCTCAATATAGCCTCTCACATACAACTCTGGACCAGATGGGCGATAAATATTGGCAAGATGCAGAGTCTTTAAGGGTCCGTTTGATTGCTGGAATTAAAATGGAATTGGGATTCGGAATTCCAAATATTTTCTAATCCGTTGTTTGGGTATATAAAAATGGAATTGGAACTGAGAAAAAGTGGAATCCTGTATGTCCATTTACCCCCCAAAACTAAGATTTGGTATTCCATCTAAATAGGTGGAATTGGTTTAATCCTCATTTTAATTCCATTTCTTTCCAAAATGAGGATTACAAAAAAGGTAAAATGGAAATTTTTTGAGGTCCGGATGTGACCTTTTTTAATTCCCACTCAGTTGGACGTGACTATTTATTAGCCTTTCTTGCCCTACTCAACCATTGTCGCCTGTGCATTTTCTCTTCTTGGCCTCTGCATAGGTGTTTTCTTCATTTTGGAGCTTTCATTTGCCCCTGGGTTTTGCTGATGATAGTTTTATTTTGCAGATTTCCACTTGGGTTTTGCTCATGTTGATTTTTTTTGCAAATTTGAGGAGCCGTATGCATTATTACCCATTTGAGGAGTGAGTAAAGCTAAGGCTAGCTTATTTTACCTAGACGCCTGGTTTTCAATTTGTTCTAGGTGATGACTTGCATAATTTTCATATTTATTTTGCATTACCCTACTTTACAACAGAGAGATGGAAGTTTTTCCATTTGAAGAACTACTTTATGGAAAGATCTTTTCGTCGACCCACTCATTCCGCATTGGTTACATTTGGATTCTATCTCTGTAGCTTTCCTCTGTTGTGCAATAAAATATCTTTCTAGCTTTGTATGGTATACTGGTGAAAGTGAGGGAGTGATATTGTGTTGTTCTCGTAAGGAGCAAACCACTTCTGTATATTGTTTAGCAATTGATAGTTGATATGACTTTTTTTTGTTTACCTTACATTCTGTCATGGAGAAGACATCCCCTTACAATGGTCATTTTCCTAGAACAAAATGGTAGGTACTACAGTTTTGGTAGTAGTAAGTGTTGTTATCAATATTCTACATAATCACCGTGTTTACCAGTTTGGGATAATGTGATGGATTCTTTCATGTTTGCATACCCTTGTTTTGGAAAAGAAAGCAAATGACAGATAAAACACAACATTTCTTCTTTTTGGTCAGTCATTTGTGGTTCTTTTGCACGAAAAAAAGCTTTGTATTATAGGGTATAGTGGCTTTCTGTGTGTGGCTTTTTGATATGGTTATGTTCCTGCCTATGTGGAATATCACTTGGTGTTTAGCTTTGTGCTCATCCCTGCAAAGAGATTGGTGCTAGAAGTTATTTGGAATAGTAAAGAGGTTGAATGAAATTAGGGTAATTTTGAGCACTGTCAGATACATGTAGATTTTGTGTCCAAAATTTGTCTTTCTGGAAAATTGTTGTTACTTCTCATCATGTCAGTATTGATATGAATAAAAATATATTAACAATTATATATTATTAAATCTTCCATCTCCTGAGAAGACCTTCAGTAGATGCAGACACAGAATGCTCAGAATTTGTATCAGAGAAAGAATACTTATCTCTACACGTTCTTCCTCTTTTACACCCAATCAAACGACTTCTCCAATATCTATAGTAGAATAATCAGTTCCTCATATTTGTGAATAGAATAGAAGTATCTCTAGTGGTAAGAGGTGTGCTCATCTACCACATCAGCACCACAAATAGCGACACAAAAAAGGCCAAGCAATCGAAAATGAGAAACACCTTGAAGGACTCGATTCTAATCAGAATTGGCATCCCCAACATTTTATTTGTCTCTCCATTCTCCACATCCGTCTTGAAACCCCTAAGAATAGTGAAGATCACTGTAAATGACATTGTGGCTAACAACACTGCCACCACTAATTTTGTGTTGCGCCTGCCATCATACGTTTTATCCACCATATTGATGGCATTCTCATATTTTTGGGCACTCACATTTGAAGCACTATACAAGAAATGCCTCATCTTGGGAGGATGATTAACTAGGACTGCAATTATTTTGTAGCTTTCGTGGTACTTTGTATTTTCTATTGCAATGTACAGGGTTGTTAGTCCTGCCTCGTTGAATGCCTCTTTGTCTATGCCTTTTATATTCAGCAATGAAACCACCATCTACAATATACTTATTTGAATATTTAGTCAAGTAACACTTGTTGAAGAGTTATGCAAATAGGAGAACAAACAAAGGTGACACTTGTTGAAGAGTTATGCAAATAGGATAACAAATAAAGGTGTTCAATCATAAAGAAAACTCTGTAGTTAAGACTAGCTTTTGGTATGTTGAAAATGTTCACCTTTGATAGATAGAAGGAAAGCCTTCCTTCGTGTCCAACAATGCACTGCAAGTTATTACACCCTAAAACAAATATAGTTTGGCATATGCATTCAGCAAATTCAACTTCACTGTCATTTAAATAACCGATTCCTGGAGCTGAGTAGTTCAAAAAATCTACTTCAGTTGAGGGAATGCTGAATTGTTCTTCAATTGTTGCTCCATCAGACTCTGAGAAATTCCATTCATCCATTCTTAAGCCCTAAAAATAAGAGAAAAACAAAATATATCAACTTCTATACCAAATAACACTAACAAAATGCAGAAACCAAAACAGTGCTTACTTGCAAGATCAAAGACTATTCCAGTGAATTGGCTTTTGAATCACTATCTTTTACTTCATTAGCATTAAAATCGTCATTTCCCCCATAATAATTTGTTACAAAATTTGCATCCTTTGTAGAACAAGTCTCCATCATAATATTATCTTCATCATGCAAAGAGAAGTTATCACTTTTAGTCGTGGTAAAAGAACCATCTTCTATTGATTTTGCAATAAAATCTTCATTATCTGTGGAGATGGAGAAACTGTTGGTCTTAGCGGAGCCAAAAAGTTCTAAATCCATCTCATAATCTTCCAAGTTTTTTTGAGAAACATGTCTCTCAAACATCAAATTATTAGACATACCATTCCTCTGCATTATGTGATTTCTTCTGCCCAAAATGAAACTGAATTAATGGGATTTTAAAATTGTATAGGACTGAAATGGACCTTGTTTGTGTTATGCTACAGGTTTATTTCTTGCTAACTTGGAAATCAAAGAAACCTGAATACCAAGTAAACAAAAAGCCATTAAAACTCTGAAAATTTCTCCATTTTGGGCAAAAGAAAGATGCATACAAAGTTCATGAAAAGAAAGTATATAAACATCTAGAAATGTCCAAATATGGAGCTGAGTAGGTTTATTCATAGTTCATTCTACAGAATTGTATAGCATTTACTAAACAAACTGGGTAAGAATTCGAGTCAGCATTTGACAAATGAATCCCTACCATCAGCATAATGGCACTTACTACTAATATAGCCGCGTTAATGAAATCAACATGTTTCAAAGACATTTTTCTTTATAAATGTTGGTAAATTTTTGTCCTGTTGTAGATATACTTATTATAGATTTGACACATGTATCACGTGTTGTAGATGCCTAATGTAGAACCTTGATTTAGGTATCAGAGTTTGTTTGTTGTGTATTGTTATGTATTGATATTTGTTTTGGGATTGAAAACAAACTGTGGTAAATGTTGCCATTTGTTGCGATGGCCAATTGGTATAGATTCTCGTGTTAGCACATCATTTCCTAACAGAAAGTTTGTTGCTTAACTTCTCAAATCTATATTCCATCCAAAGTAGTAGATACATTGGGTCTTCATTGAGCACAAGAAAGTTGTGCATAGGAAAGGGTCAACCTTAAACATCACACATTAAGGAAGAAATTAAGCCTAGAAAAGTAAGTCAAACTTTCACTATTTAACGCTTTTGCACTAGGAATCAAGCCTTAGTGTGTGGTGTTTAAGCCGTGTGATAGGAAAGCCACAGCCTTTGTCTTTCATCAATTTGTTGTAATGACTCCAATATGTTTATGCAAAGTAAACAATGTGTGAAAATAGACTGTAGAATAACACCAAAAATCAAATAATAATCACAATAATTACTATGCCAACTCTTATGCCTTTGTGTTCTTCCTTTCGTTGTGGTGGTCACTATGCATGTTGCCTTGACTGTGTTGAAGATGTATTGTCGCTCTTTGGTAACTGTCACCATTAAATATATTAAAGCTCGGAATGCTTGCGTTGGTTGAGAAATACATTTGTTGGTGTTAAATAAATATGGTATTATATCATAAGAAGATTTTTATTTTTTTATTTTTTACCTTCCATTTATTAATTCTATAGTTGTCTCTCAAAATGTCGCGCACCAAGAAAAATCTAGGGCGCCTCTTTTGGTGTTGCCCCGACGGGAAAAAGGTTATATGACATACTATATATTTTATGTTCCAAATTAATGATATGCAGTTTCTTTAGTATTAACTAATACTAATACTAATATTTGGTATTGTAGGGGAATGACAGTTGTGGACATTTCAAATGGGTTGATAGTGTACACTCTACAACTGCACATGATGAAGGATATGAGTGGAAAAAGTGTAAGGCACGAGAGGTGGCCAAGGATGAGATAGCTTCAACAACCAAAGCTTTTATAAATGATGAAAGAAATGAGTGCAAAATGTGCAAGACATGAGACGCTGAAATAATGTTTTTACTCTACCTTCAATGTGTTGCGACTGGCATTGTAATCAGGCTTTTATGTTGGATCTTTATGCAAAAATGAGCAAAATAAAGAGATATATTTGTATTTTGTATACAATTTATAAATTAATGAAGATCTTTGTTTTGGAGTTAGTATTTTCCCTCTGTCAATGACAATAAATAAAATGTCTTTGCAATCTTGCAATTTTACATTTAAATCTCAATAAAATGACAGATTAAAAAGACATTTCATTCATGTTAAAAATTAAAAAAATTTAAAAATAAATTTTTCAGGCTGGTATTCCAATTCCAAATGTGCAATCAAATGGAAGAAAAGTGTATTCTTATAACGAATCCCTTGTGAACCAGTCCCAAATTAAATTCTATAATGATAATCTGGATTACAAGTTCCAGAATCCCAAATCTAAGATACCAAATGCCAATCCTCAAATCATATTCTAACAACCAGACGGACCCTAAGCTCATCAAATCTCCAATCTCTGCCGGTATTTTCCCGCTGAATCCCACATTGGAAAGATCAAGATAGCCCAAATTTGTGAGACACCCAATTTGGGGCACTAAAATTGCACTATCAAAGTCGTTCAAACTCAAATCGAGACGCTGTAAATTGCTTAGGTTTGATAGGGCGGCCATGTTAGCGGTTCCGTTGAGCGGCAAGCGATGGCCGCTGAGATCGATGCCGGTAACACCACCGGCTGTTGTGTTGCAGGTGATGCCTAACCACCGGCGGCAGTCGGTTTCCTCCACCCATGACTGTAACCGTCCTTCGGAGTCTCCAACTCTAGGTTTGAAAAATAGAAGGGATTTTCTCTCGATGGCTTTGCATTGCGCTGTACATTGCGCTACATTGCAGAGTAAAACAGCCAATAATGCTAATGTTGTTAACTGCGAAAAGAAACCAGCCATGAAGTAAATCGAAGAACAGTCTTATTATGGACAAGGACAAGCATAAAGATATGATATTGATATGTGACTGTGATTGAAAACAAGGGGTTTCAATAAAAAATAATGGAAGAGAAGCTGCTGGAAAAGAAAAAAGGAAAAAAAGCTAATTGCTGCATATTCTTCCTGCTAATTGTGATTCAGAAGTCAATTCTCCATTGTAGATTTTATAATATTTTAGCTCTCCCTTCAGAGTTTTCCTCTGGCTGTCGCCTAGTTGGCTACCATGATTATCAATAGTTTTCTTCTTTCCCGATCCCTTGTTCTGTTAAAGAATTTTTTCTTATTTTTTTCAATACAAATATTCGAATGTAAATTTGATATCTAAGTAGTGTTTGGTCAATCATAAAATTCATATAAAACAAGACCTTAAAAAATAGGGATTAAAGGATATTAAGGCTTCATTCTTATTTTTTCAAGCTTATTTTCTTCTTTAAGATACGATGTTTAAGACGGTTAATTATGAATCAAAAATCAATTCTCCATTTTAAACATTACTTTATAACTTTTGCAAACTGTAGTCCATTTGACTGTCTGATCCTTGAGATATGATTAATTTAAGATTTTTATACTTTTAATACTAAATTGCATCATCCACGATGAAATTTGAAATTATTTCCAAAATATATTTACCAGTCATTGAAAAGAAAAACTGAGATCTAAAAAAAACATTAAATCATGCTAATCGTCTGAATTGAAACAGATCCATATTGATAACGTTAAACTCTTATCCGTCATACCCAAATAGTTTATACTAACATCCAAAATGATAAATAATATGATATTGTTTTCTCTCCCATTTGCTCTTCTCCTTGCTAAGAAACAACTGTATTTATCCTTCTCCAAGATTTGCTTGCAGATAGGATTTTGTATGTCAACGATGCTCGCCAAACTTGTACGCTACTCTTATTACTATTATTATTAGTTTAAGAAAATCAAACCATTGAATCAATGATGGGGCACTCTAAATAAAATCCATTTTTGAGATGTGTGCACGACTTACTGTTTTCTTGACTTGTGCTGATGTTTGGCAACATCTGTTTTGCAACAAGAAAGCTATCTTTAAAAGAGATTAAAAAAGGAAGGAAATAAGGCATTAAATTTATGTTGTTTCATTTTTAAATTGAATTAAATGTTCATAGAAAATTTAATTAATTTTTTTATAATTGATAAAATTTGATTTATGATTTAGGGGTTCTAAGTGCATGAAGTTAAGAGTTCTAGAGTCTTTTTATACACCCCAAGAATCAGATTAATTTTAATTTACAAAACCTTTTTTTCAAATTTATGTAAAGTGTGAAATTTGATTCAATCTCTATTATTAGTTTAAAATATGTAATATTTTCATTGTTTTATATTATAACTTTAGTAGTTAATATTATTAAAAAAATTACAACTAGCAATTGCACCTAAGGTTGCAATAAGGATGGTAGAAAATTAAGTTAAATTAAAATGTTTGTATATAATAGCATGATAAACATTTATTTTTATTGCATATATTTGAACAAACCTAAGTACAAAGGTTTATGTGGGCATAAGACATCTTTGTATGGACCCATCACTTCCTTGTTTAGCATTGCCTATTTTCTCGATAAAAGACACATCACACAAGTAGTAAGATATCGTAAAATATTATTAAATTGTAACAATGAAGTTATAGAAGACATGAATTTATTTATTTTTGAGAAATAAACAAAAGTTCAAAGCAATCCAATCAACAATCAAATGATATTAATTAATTAAGTGAGATGTGTAAATTTAACAAATGCAAATATATATATGGACATAGTTGGAGACTCTGAGAATATTATGTGTTTTAATTTTTGTAATTTTCAGCTTTAATAAAAAAAAATTTATAACTATCACTCAAATTAAAACAAATAAGACTTTACTTTGCAATTTGAAGAAGTAATTAATTAATTGAAACTGATTTAGGAATAACTTTTCACTTAAATATTCAACTAACCAAAATTTTGAAGAGGTACATAGGTGAAGTAAATTTCTCTTTCCTTGGTTGTTTTTGAAGAGTAACGGGTAGCAAAATAAGTTTGAAAGGCTGCGATTTAGACATGGTAATTTATGCTCCTTCCAAGGACTGAAATTGACTGAACCTGTACTTTTAATGAGTGTATTTTTTGCTCACGCTTTTTCCCTCCCTTTATTCCTCTCTGCACACTTTCTGTCACGCTTGGTTCTCTTTTTGCTGCTCAAAATGTTGCACATCCTGCACTATTATCACTATTATCATTATTTTTAGTGACACATCATTGGATTTCTCAAAACCAGGCCTGAAACATCATACGCCATGTGAAAGAGAGCAAATAGTATAAGACGAGTGTCAAATCCTATTAAAAACAAAAACACCCAAAATAATTGAAATTAAATTTTCTCGATAGCATCAAATGTTGCCCTAATTTAAACTCATAATCGCCATGCAAATTCTACTTAATAAACAGTGCTCAGTGATCAGTTCTGAGTGCTACAAATTCCGCAAATCGTATTGAGGCTCTGAGAGATTTGGAGTGGTGAAGAAATGGGAACCGTTGGCATGGCGGGGCATTTTTCTTGTTTCTGTTTCGTATGCGCAGAAATGCCTAAGGGTGTTCAACATGAGCTCCAGAAGCGTGAAAATGGTGCACTGTACACATCTTCCGCAGCTTGGGGCAACGCTTTCATTGGCATATCATGGAGAAACAGGGCAAATAGACCTTGCATTCAAAGCAGAGCCGGCCAGCGAGGGCGGATGGTAGCATGGGGCATAAATCCAACTGCCATGAGAATGGTGGGAACTCAAGCTTTGCTCGCTTTCAGGAAGAGCAATGGCAGCATGTTTGTGAACAAATAGAACGATACCTTAGAAGGGGGCGGATCTCCTATTGTGATTTCTAGCTTGAGCTATCCCATCTCCAATCTGAGCTGAGTATCGTCGCGGCTCCATCATAATCTATGCAAATCCAAACCGCAACCATCTTTATAAATCACAACAATAATATAACTTTAAAAAATAGACATTAAATTATACATTACTTTCAATTATACATAATACATCTAATCAAACAATATGTAATATTATTAAATTAAAGGTAAATCACTATCTAAAATCATAGTCCTAATAAAATCTCTGTACACTCTGAAGTAGAATGTATCAATTTTAACTAAAGAGAATGTTCTCTATTAAAGTGTTGAATTTAGAAAATGTTGATTAGTTGAGAATACTATAAAATAAAGGTGAAATTTTGGTCCCTTTCTATATTCATTAGTTGGGAATAATATTTCATTTAGGTATTGTAAATAAGATATAATCATGTATAAAAAAATTAAAATTATTGCTTGATTTTATAATATAACTTTAAAAATAGAGACACTAAATTATACCTAATTTTTGCTATAAATATTATATCTAATCAAGGAATACAATATTATTCAAATTATTAGATTATTCCCCTTTGGCTATTCAACTGGCTATCTTTGTCCTTTTCTCTTATTTGGCTTTAGCTTTGGTACTTCTTGCTCAACACCTTCCATTTCTTTTGCATCCTCCCCCATACCTTGGGTTAAAGAAAGTGTTTCCTGACCTTGTTCTTCTTCATCATCCTCAACTTCTTCTTCTTCTTCTTCTTCTCCTTCTACTATGCCCTCACCAAACTTGGCCTTAAGTTTCTTCACAAGTTTGTCTTTCTTCTTCACTGTGGAGGTAGTTTTAACTCCATACCCACCTTTGACCTGACCACATCATGCATTCCAAAATGTTGTGCACTCTTGTCCACTTCCTCAGCTAGTAGTGCAATTATAGTTGTTGATGCCTCATCTATATTTACTTCATATCCAAGAGGTCTTATCCATCTAACTCTTGGTATGGAAGCTTGTATATAGGTGTAGTCAATATCTACAAAAAACCATACATCATTTCCATATTTCTCTACTAAAAAAACTAGTATTCTTAGCCTTTGCTTCATGGTTTTCTTAAATTCTTCAAAATAGCTAGTCATTAGGGTCTCAAAATTAGCTCCCATATGTTCCATATATTAATTAACTTGAGCTATGATAGACCTATTTGCCTTCCAAACTACTTTACCAAAAGAAGGAAATTCATTCTGCACATAAAAGAATATACAAGTCAAAATAGCACTGAACTTGCACTGGGCTCCCTTGGTTCTCCTTATTGATGCTAAATTCTCATTAATTTGTTGCGGTTGCAGTTCCACAAGATAATAAGTATGATCATTTTTCACTAGTTTGTAACTGGCATCCACTGCAATGCAAGGCTCACTATTAAGTCTGCTAGATTGATAGAATTTGTGTGCAATGACTCTAATAGAAAAGTCAACAAGAGGGTCTTGAATGGGGTCAATTTTCATTCCTCTCTTGTTCCACTTGGCACCAATGTTCTTCTCAATTACTTCCTTGGCATCACTCTTAAGGGTCTTTGGCTGATCTAGGATTGGGTACCCTGTCACTCTATGTATAACCCTTTTTAAAATTTTCATTGGACCATCCTACAACCATAAGCTTCCATCATGTATTCTACTAAGCACTAGCCTAATCCATTCAGTCTTGAAAACTATAAGGAAATCTAGGGCATGTGCCAAACCCTTCTTCTTAACAATTTAGTACTCTTCCTTTAAAACTTTGTTTTCACACAATCTCTCATAACCTTCCCTCATCTCCATGTCTCCTATGGCTCCAATTTAGCAATTATAACATCGTCTTACATCCTGAACCATAACTACCTTAGGTAGTATGACAGATAGGGCTCCGACTAGGTCATTTTTATATGCTACCTCTAGAATTGGCTAGAAATTTGGTTGTTTTACTTCATTAGACACTAAATGGACATCAAAAGGTTCTTTCTCTAGAGTTTTCTTAGAACTAGAAGCCGTTTTTGCAATCTAGGGTTTGAAACATGAAGAAAATGAGAAATTGCATAACTCAATAGAAATGTAAATACCTTGAATTTGATGAAATCGTGCTAAAATACTATTGAAATCTACTTAAACACTAGATTCTATGCTTTGAAGTCACTCTGCACTTTTTTTCATCTTTACTCTTCATTCATGATGAAGAAAAAATAATTGAAAACATGATAATATACCCTATTTTCACAACATTTAATACTTAGTGCACTTAAAATTGTCCACTCAAGTTAAACTAAATTTTCCTCTTCACCTAGCTTCCATTACCAACTCAACTGCCACTAATCATTAGGTTTCTACTAGTTTTGATAGTCAACTCGGCAATACTTATGAAATCTTGAAATTTTAACTTTGCATCTTTGTTCATGCTGATCTCTTCTTTTTAGTACTTCCTTATTTAGGAACTGATGTATGATAAAACTTTGTAAATCAGTCCCACATGTTTACTTTTTGCATAGTTTGATGAAGTATGACCACTTGACTTGTTAGGTGAAGTGATTCCTTCATTTGATATGTTGCTCCTATCTTTCTTCTTCCATGTCTTATTCATTTCTCCTCTGATGTGTTCAACATCTACCTTCTCTTTACCTTTGTTGTTCTTTGAGTTAGGTGTCTTTGACCTTGTTGGACAATTTCTGCTAATATGTCCAATCTTTAAAGAATTGAAACATGTGGTTTGACTAAGCCATTTGTTGTAGTTTCCTCTGAAATGTGTTCTTATGCAATTTTTAGAAATGTGTCCATATTCCTGATAGTAATGTAGCTATACCTAATGTTGTAGTCCCAATTTTAGTGATGTCCATGGTTATTTCCCCTTTTTGGTTGATTAGGTGTCCACATAGGCTTTGATCTACACTCAATTGTAGCAGTGGCTTTCAAATTTTGGTGTTCTGGTAGTCCTGGTCTTGCAATCATGTGCTTGATGTCCTTGCTTATTGCACTTATGATAGTGACTCACATTCTTAGATTTTTCATACTGATGAGCATTCTTGCTCCTGCATACATTAAAGGTATGTCCTTTTTTCCTGCAAAAATGACATGTAGGTTTAGTGTTCTTACCTTTGTTACTCCTTTCTTTTGTAGCCTTGGATGACTCTCCTTCTTCATTGTTGGTGAATCCTAGTCTTGAAGTATCATTGCTAGCCCTTGGTGATTTCAGAAACTGCTCAAAGTACTTGATAGCCTCATTGGGTTTGTTGAAGCTCTCTACAATCTCCTTTTCTCTTTTCAGGTAATTTTATAGTTGTTCATTTTTCATCTTTAGTGTAGAGATCTCAATATCTTTGACATTCAGTTCATGATGAGCATTCATCATCTGACTTAGGGTGTCTAGCTACATGTTTGAAATTCTTGCAAGTTTAATTGACTTTTCTTCTAGTCTATTAGAAAGGTTGCTCTTGTCTTCTTCTAGCATAGCCTTATCTTCAATGGCTATTTTCTTCTGTTTAGTCACCTCACAAAGCATCATGGCTTGTGATTGTCATTCAAAATTGACTGTTCTAATTTCTTCTGTTTGAGTTCTATTCTTCTCCATTAGGTTTTCTATTGCTGTATCAAATTCTTTGGAATCTCCATTTGTAAATAGTTTTGAGGTATCAATCTCCTTGTATTGTATATTATTCTCAACTATGGCAATCTCTCTTCTTCTCTTTAAGGGTTTTCTTAGTTCCTCCCTAGCTTCTTCCAAGGTGTGTAGAGAAAATTGTATATCAATTGCCTAATTCTCTATGATCTTCCCAATTTTGTAGACTTCTATTTCCAGATCTTTTCTCCAAGCTGTAAGGCTCCTCCTTGTGAGAACTTGGCTCCGATACCAATTGTTGGAATTTACAAATGGGAATATTTACTTGAGAGAGAGAGAGAGGGAGGGGGCGGGCGTGAATCAGAAGTAACTAACTTTAACCTTTTCAAAACCTTTTAATTGAAAAAATTCACATGCATCTAATTCATCTAATAAATATGAAGGTAAAGACATGCATGAAAATAGATAACACAAGATTTGGTAACCTAGAAACCCTCCAAAATGAGAAGGTAAAATTGAGGTGGGCATGACACCCACAAAGTATCACTACAACAATATGTAACTGTTCAAGGATACAAATTTTGACCACTTCCAATGGTCTACCCTGTGAAAGACCTGTCCTATTAAAGACTTTACACCCTATTAAAAGTGACTTGGTTAAAGGATTTAAAAACACTCACTTGGAATGTTACCTTGTTAAAGGATTTGCAATCTTGTTAAAGATCTACAATATGGTTACTAAACCAACATAGTTGCTAAGACAACCTACCATCATAGGATTTTCATTCCTAATACAATTACTAGAGAGTATTAGAAAGTCTTGACCTAATAACTTGGAATCCTCAATTGCTGATTCTAGATCCTCATTTTGCTTTATTTGATCTAATATGTCTCTCCTCAAAATTCTAATTGCTCTTTCCTAATTAACTGAATTCTGCAATGTTGTCCTACTCTTTCTAAGTCTTTAAACACCCCTCTGAACTTTTCTATAGTTCAACCATACACTTTTTACTCATACACACACAATGGGGTATTTTCATCCTTTTAAAGGCTTCAAAGACTTAGGGTTAGGTATGAATCTATGATCGATATTTACTCTTCATTTCTTGCTCAATTCTTGCACTTTTTCTTTTGGTTAAATGCCTTCTCCATTTTTCTTATTGGCTGCATATTGATTACATAGGTAATGCAAAAGATTCGATCTTATCTTCAAGATCCTTCGAGATTTATCCTATGTCAACTCCAAAAATAGTTTACATCTGAGTTTGTGAAGATACAAACTCATATGCTGAATTTGTGTTACTCAACACTTACTAGTTGCTGACGCTCAGTGCATATAAGAATCCTATTTCACTCGACATCTATGGTAATTCTATTTTTCTTGGCATCTATACTTTTCTCATTATCACTTATCACTCAGCACTTGAACTTCACTTAGCACTTGAAGTTCACTCGACACCTATTGAATCTTTGGCTCTACACACACTGTAGCTCAGAATTTGTATTATACTTGACTTCTTGTAAGAATTGGTTAAGTGTGTTGACACTCAATTGGAAAAACCAATCTGAGACCAACAACATGGGCACAAATCTTCTTAATGCAAAACTAAGATATTGAATCCAATAGAATAGATTGTAAAAGATATATTTGGTTGGGACTACAACACTTGGTATAGATGTCATTATTGTGGAGAATTTGGACACATTAGAATAAACTATGTAAAACATCACATGAGGAAAAGAGACACCACTAGAAGATGTTTCATTTGCATAGAACTTGGTCATCTTGCCAAGAATTGTATTAACATTGGAAGAATTGAAGATGAAAAGAAAGCCAAGGATGAAAACAACAAAATGAAAATGAGACAACAATAGATTTTAAAATTTTCTAAGAATGCAAGTTTGAGAAATGAAGTATATGTCATTCTAGAATTGGGTGACTCAAGCATTTCTATTTGATCTCTCACAAGGCTAACTAGAATGAAGATTCTAAAGTAGACATCCTACATCAGTTCCATTCAATAGAAAGAAATGATCCATATTAGCATTCAAGATGCAAAGGGAACATCAAGTGATTGAAGTAATTCGAGGTCGGGTTACAAGACCCTACCGAGCAAGGTCGAGAATAACTAAGTTGTTATGTGGACATCGAGTCGTGAATGATCCTACCAAGAAATTAATACAAGATGAGTGGAAGATAGTCTATCATCAACCAAGTGATCATACCAAGTATTTATGGTAATTGAAAGGCAAAATTTGACAGAAAGGGAAAAATTGAATTCATTTGTCACTATGAATTTTCAAGAGCTATTGGTGACATGTAATTTCTATGCAACCAAATGATCTATGTGAATAATTATTGAAGTTTTTGCATTTTTTGAAACCCTACTGAGTGATGGCATCCTCTAGCAATAAGACAAAGAAAGGGTCTAAAATGTTGGTTCAAGGAATTGAATGCAAGGCACCAGATTTCAAGCTTAATTTGGTTGTTGCAGAAACCCTTAATCCCATTGGAGCACAATCTCAGATTCCATCAAAGGTACTTTTGATAAATGATATTCACTCACTTTCAATGTTCTATTTAAGAAATAGGAATAAGGTTTATCCTTAGCCATGTAAACAATGGGTAGTTATGGTTGGAACAACCTATATTGTTAATGAAGAAAATGATTCATTGGATCACAAGACTTCTAATGCTGACAAAGTCAAAAACCACCAAAAGCCTAAGTCAGGTGGAACTAGAGAAGAAAACCTTTTCCAAATGGGATGGAAGAGGTATAAAGATCAATTGTGTTACTAATATTGATCTAAGACTTGGAATACATGTAATTGCACACAATATATACAATTCCAATCGACTCAATAGGCTATCATGTGAAGAAGTAGATCTCGCTTTGAAAGTGGTCAAGAACATGTCATTTGAACTTGCTAAGTTGATGTTGAACTAGTTCAACAAAAATGTAGAAAGCATTAGGACATCAAAGAATAACCCTTGTAAGTTCAATTCACTCTTAACCTACATATTTTTCCTTGTGAAAAAGTTTTTCCCATCAAAAGGTACAATTGTATGGATACAAGATGTACCCATTCTTTATCAAATCAATAAGTATATAGTAGAAATAGGAGAAAATTATTTACGTATCATGGACAACTATTTTGATACATTCAATGATAAGATGAATAATAGATTCAAGATACTAAAGAAACTTGTAGAATATTACAAGGATGGTATTTGTTTTATGGTACATTGTGATAAAGTGTATATACAAAGAGTTAAAGTAAGAATTATATGGGTGAAGCCTCTGGATTATGAGGTCAATATTGATGACACTAGGGATATTATTGAAGCATTGTTAAATGAACTTGTTGATCCTAAGGCTACATATTTTGAAATATTTTATGAAGAAATATCTAGAATTGAATTAAAGTTAAAACTTCCTTAGGCTATCAACAAAGATAAGAAAATGATAGCTAAACTAAAACAAACTAGCTCTACTCTCTTGTTGATAGAAGATAAAGGGGATAAGCTAGAGGAAGATGATGTAGAAGATGAGGCAAAATCAAAAGAAGAAGAGCACATCAAGAAGAAAGGTAAGGTTATTATAACTAAACCTACCAATTCATCTATTGTAGTGTTTACAAGAAGGGAATCTAGGAAACAACTAAAATTGGGAGAAGAAGCAGGAGATGTGATTTTGAAATAGCCTCCACCCACATTTCAAGAGAAACTAAAAAGAATTGATTTTGGAGCTAGCATGGCTAATTTTAAATGATTGAGATATGAAACCAAAACTATAGAGGAGAAGAGGCTAGTTGAAGACATGGTTATGTCTAAAATAGGTAAATGGAAATATTCTCCAGACCAAAATCCACAGTAGATTCCCAATGAATTAATGGAGAAAATTAAGTAAATATGGGAACATGCCATGTAAACTACAAAAGATATATATGAGTAGACCTTGAGGCAACTCATGCCAAGATTAAGTGATAAAGAAGTAAACTAGTCCATCAAGAAGAATGAAGAGAAACTTAGTTTGAAGTTTAACACTTGCTTTATATTAATCAATGACATTGTACATGTGGTAAGGAATACCACTAACACACGGAAGAATATTTTCAATCTTCATAAGAAGATTGATTTTGTGGTTCATGTCAGTGACAAGGATGATGATGAATATGGCAAGAAAGAGGACAAAGATGATGAAGAAGAAACCAATGATGAGAATAAAGATGATGAGAAATAAGAATAGGAAGCTACTGAGGAGAATCTCCCTAAGATTCAAAGCATTGAGGAGACTGACCCTAAGAAGATTGTAACAACAATTATTGCCCCACTTCCTCACTCTTTGAGAAAAGCTTCAAATCCATCTAGCTCAGATAAAGCTACTACCAAGTTGGTTGTGTCAAACATTGTAAATCCAAGCACTCAACCAATCTTTGCACCTGTTCAGCTTAGTGCTTCATTGACTACAGTAACCATCACTTCATCTACCAAGTTATCAATACTTACTCCTCCATCAAGTTTGGTTACTCATTCATCTACAAAAGTTTTAAGTAAACGCAAAGACAAGGAAGAAAATAGTGATCTTGATGAGGATATAGTTATCTTGAATTGTGATAACACCACTCTAAATCTTTATCTAATGCACATAGTAGGTGAACTATTACAAAAAAAAGATAAAAAATAGAGGCTTAAAGAAGAAATAAAAAAAGAATTTCAAGTGGTTGAAGATGCAAATAATATTCTTGCAGAGGCACCTAGTATTGAGGTTGATACTTCTCAACCTATTTTAGCTCAGTTAGTAGAAGTGGTTTAGAAATTCAATGAAGATTTGAATAGATAGGATAGATTTTTACATAGAGCAAAGAAGAAATTTGAAAACAAAGTATTGGAGCTAGTAGCACACAAAAGATTTCCATTTACCAAGTAGACTTGTCTACTATTCTTAGCTCACTGGAAACTTGTTCCAACAATATGACTTCTCTATTCAATAAACACTATCAAACATCCATCTTCACTCAACAAATTAAAGAAAAACACTCCAAGATAGATGAATATATGAAGGCAAGTGCACACCAGTTGTCACTTGACCCGAGCTATAGTTCTACTCACTATAGGAAGATCAAATTTCTAATTGATATTCAAATGAATTTGCTAAGGGAAGAAGTCAAGATATGGACTATACTTCTAGATATACAAGACATGATTCTCCCAAACTTGGATGCATTGTAGGAACACATTGCACATGCTAAAACTCTCATCCATGATAACAACTTATTTGTTGTTGATAACATGATAGAATTATCAGCAGAAGTGTATATTGTATTGCATACAAGAAAGGTGTTGCAAGAAAACTGGGACAAGGCAATGTCACTAATTCTAAAATTGCATTCTAATTTCTTGTCACATTTTACCACAACTTTATAAAATACACCTTTGGCATTTATGTCAAAAAGGGGGAGAAGATATATATAACATGTAACACATATTGTAAAAGGGCAGAAGATGTAATATAAGATACAATAATAGGGAAAATATGAGATGTAGTATATAATGTAAAGTATATTTAATATATATGTAGGAGGGATCACCATCATATTATATATATGTATAGATATTCAGATAAACATCTCTTACAAAATTTTTTTTGAAAAATCTTGAAAACAGAGTATGTTACTGAGTTGAGAACACAAGGTGGAAACTAAAAGATTATTTTTGAATTTTTGAGAATTCACTTTTGATCGATAAGTGGTTTTGTCACTAATGCTAGAGGGGTAGATTATTGAAATTACAATCAAGTTTGTTTATTATTGACACACACTTATTCAGATAGGCAACAACTATTGAGCTTATTATACAATTAATAGTATTAACCAAGTAATTTAGGCTCTATTGAGTTCTATAGTTGCTACCAAGTACTAGGGACATCATTTAGTTTATGCCAAGTAGTTTGTACCAAGTTGATGATTATCAGTGTAAACCAAGCTTCATAATGCTTATCAAGTTTCTCAGTGTAAATTGAGCTCTAAAATGGTTACCAAGTTCATAGTTTTAGTGATGTGAATCTACTATTGACTGAGCTATGCATTGTCAACCAAGTGATTCAATTTTTACCAAGCTTATAGTGATAGTATTGATCGAGTTATGTAGTGTAAATCAAGTGATTTAGTTTATATGTCAAGTTTCAAAGTATTTTTTCAAGTCACTAGTGTAGGCCAAGTTTAGACTACTTGGAAGTGATTAGTATGAGCCAAGCTTCTATGTCTATTGAGTGCATGACAATTCTAAGTATTGACAATGGTTTCCAAGTATCAAAACCTCACCGAATTCGTCTTTAGAACCTGAGTACCTGTTGTTGGGATGACTTTCTATATTTTGGTGAAACTTGTATAGTAGCCAACTTTTTTTATTTGTAAATTGGATTACTATATATGTAATGTATTGAATCACATTTAGAAAGAGGTATCATCGAAGTATAAAACTATAGAAGTGCAAAGTAAAAGGGTACAATAATATAAGGAGAAATAAAGATTTATCTATCATTGCAAGGTGATCATTACACTCAAAGGAATCTCATTCAACAAATCAAGTCGCAAATAAAAGATCATCCACTGGTTCATGCTAGTAGGTGAAATAGTTAAATCCTTTCACAAGGTAGACTTAATAGTCTTTTGTAAATCTCTTTACCAAGTGCATACTTCATTGTATGTTTGTAAATCTATTTGCAAGGTGGACCTAGTAGTCCTTATTGCTCTAATAGGGTAGATCATCAGAAGTGATCATTGTAAGCCTTAATAGGCCAACTTCATACTATAGTACTAAAGCTTGTGGGTATCATCCCTACTCCAGTTTTACTTTCTATTTGGAAGGTTTCTAGGTCACATATTGTGTGTCAAGTATTATGATTGTTTTAATGCTTTCAGTTTTGAATGCATGCAATTAGATTAGAATATTCATGAAGGATTAATTGGTAAATAAAGAATAAGTTTTAATAGTTAGTGATTCACCCCTCCCCTCTTAGTAACTTAGCCTATCATATATTTTGAATAGATCTATGAAGTCAAAAAATATATAATTTAGTTAACTATCCTAATACAAAGTGTATCAGAATAAACAATATGTGTCATAAACACACAATCTAATAGTGCCAAAAGACCTAATCTATTTAACCTACAATCCTCTTTACTCCACAAAAAGATAACTTAGATGGATCATCCTATGTAACATGATGTGTCTCATCATGATGGGTATCTTGTAGAGCATCATGTGTCATGACATCTCGGGAAGACAATATGTACATGATTAATTGAAATGAGTTTCAAAATCTAGCTTGCAAATAAATGAAAATATTTAGTACTTATTTAAAATGATACCATGTGGAAGTTTTTCTCTTTCCATGTAGGTACTACATGCACCATTGCACTCACTTCAAAGGCTACAACTGTGATGCTTGTCTAGCTCTTCCAGTTGTTGCAGATCACTCAGCTAATTAGAAAAAGGAGAGCCCCTCCCATACAAAGCAACTATGAATACTTCCCCTCTGCAAAATACTTTGCAAACTACATAGGGCATGCAGGTTAGATGCTTATGGCCATGTGATTTTGGAGGGCATAAAGCATAAGCCCCTGATCATTTTATTAATATGCCTTTTCTTGTTTTGCACCAACTTTTTTTTGCAATATTTTTACTTGATCTTGGAGGATGATAAGAAACTATGTCTAGTTGAAGGTGTTGTGAATTTGACTATAAATTAATTGATGCTCATGCCCAAAAAGAGGCAACTTCTAATTTGTAGAGTATTTATTTCTATAATGATAAAAAAAGACAAATAGTCTTGGTAGGGGTGGTGCGCATGATATTGAAGGCTACTATCAATTGTGTAGGTGTGCTAAATGAATGTTTTGAATCCCATTAGGTACATCCAATGTAATCTTTGAACTAGTCTTCCATGAGATCACATCAAATTTTTCAACTCTTGGGACATTTACTCCATCTACTTTATGGCATAATTCTTACCATTTATAATACCTCTGTAAGCATAGCTCTGAATTTTATTCAAAGGGCTAAATCTTTTTGTTTCTTTGTGCAAACTCTCAAAAGAATGTGTGTGAGGTTAATTGATGCTACTAATAAAATTTGCTAAATATTTATCATATGAAAAAAAAAAAAAAAAAACCATGTGAAATAGGTGTCCCTCTATAATAGGAGGGTGCATTGTCAAAGCTACCAAATGTGGCAGTGTTGAGGTCCTGTAATAGAATACCTAAAATTTAAAATTTTGATAAAGATTATAATGAACAATGTATAAATCACAATATTAACTTGAAAGGATGATGTGTGTACCTCCATTTGGCTTATTCGTATAGTCCCAACAACACTCATGGTGACATAGTCCTAAAATTATTGGTACATAAGCCTTGAGTCAAAATTATATATACATGAATTATAAAGTACGTAAATTAAAAAGTACATAATTTACACTACATTTTTTTGAAATAAAGAAATATATATCATACTCGAGTAGTAGCCAGTATCACAAATGTGGCTAGAGATATGCTCTCATGATGATCATCAACATGTCTAAAATGGTCAAAAGATGGAGTCAAAAATATACTATACTGAGGTCTATATTGAAAAGTATAATCCATCTCCAATTTGTAAAACCAAAATACATTATTATATATGAATCAAAGTAAAATATAAGTTAATAAAAATATGTACATAAAAACACTACAAATTATTTGTCTTCAAAAGTTCATACCATAGGTATTTGAGGTTGTGCCTTAGTGGTTGATGGATCAAGACCTATACAAGTATCAAATTGTGTTACAAATGAAAATCCTTAAAAAATTAGATAAAAAAAATATAAGAACATGTTATTGAATTCAATTTCTAGTATACAATCATGTCCAAGTGGATGAATATATGTCACCTACATCCACTGGTCTACTAAGTTTCCTAACAGGGTACTCAATAAAGTAAGAGTAGATCACACTACTCAATGATGGAGAGGCATTGGGAAAACTAGCATAGGAAGAGGAATAGAAGGTCGAGGATGTCTGTGATTCCTTGTATTATTGTTGAGCTTTGCCCTAGGCCTATCTTGAGGCATCCCTCCACCAACCCCTTGAAATTCTCTAATATTAAAATAATTGGGTTTGAAACCCAATTCAAACTCAATCCATAGTTTCCTAAGAAAGTACATGGGTACTAAATGATTTGTGTGTGGTGGATGGTTAAATACCATCCACCATTGCTCCCAAAAGCATTGTGATATACAAGGATGCATGCACCATCTAATAGATATGTGAGGTTTCTTCTTGCTTATCTCAAAACCTATGTTAGGATTTACAAAAGATCTTTTTAAATGTTCTTTTTTTAGTTTCAACTAATTGAACTCTCTACAAGATACACCATTAGAATAGAATGCATGCATGTTTTTCCTCCATAGTTTGAAGCTATCTATATCACTATCTAAATGCTCAATAGACTATACAACACCTTGCATGCTATCTTCAATGAAAAGTAGGTGAGGGGGGTATGTGCCTTGTGCCTAATAGTTTGAATATCTCACATGAGGTCACAAAGGTTGCACCTCGTGCTCTCATGAAAATCCTCAAGGGTAGGTGGTGGAAGAGGACTAGGTGGTCATGAAGGTGGGGGTGGAGGTGAAGGTGGAGATGGAGGAGGCGGGGGAAGTTTTGGGCAAAGGGAAGGGGTGGCGGTGGGGATGGGTCCATCAAATATAATCTGCATATATGTAAACAACATAAAAATTCAAAAAAATACTATTCAATAAAATAATTATAAAATATCAATATAAATAAATCTTTAAACCATATAAATTTAAATCTAATACATCTTTCACTACTTGAATATAAAAAAAAGAGGAGAGAATATATTTGGATTAAAGAAACATTGAAGACATCATAAACATACATGAATGTAAAGTATAGGTTAGGATAAGGGTATGGATTAAGATTCAAATTATATTTGGATTATGGTCAAGATTAGGTTAAGGATTAGAAGTGTTTTAAAAAAAGGTTAGTGTTATCATTGTGCGTAGATTTTACAAAAGTGTTAACATTTACAAAACTAAGTTTTACTAGATTGAGCATTAATATATGTTGGTTAAGATTTAGGACTTAAAATTTTTGGTTAAAATTTTTCCATTTAGAATTTTTAAATAAAAAGGTGTAAAAACTAAAAATTAGAAAGGATCATTACAAAGAAAGGAAAGGACCAAACTCCTAGAAACCATCAATTACATAAGAAAAGAATCATCCAACTCTATTTCCATCTCTATCTTCAACAAGAATTCTCTAAAAATCTTGGTGAAGAACATGAGGGACTGACTCCCACTCCTCAATTTTTCAGCTAGTTAAATTTTCAGAAGCCAATTTCACCATGAAATTAGCAACTCGATTCCACTCCCTTGGAATATGAACAAAGGACACCATTTCTAGCAATGAACTAACCTACAAAATTTGTTGCATAGTCATAGCCAACTACCAACTAACTCCCTCCACTTTCTACTCCACAATAAACTAATCAAAACCTGGGAGTCAGATTCACATATAATCTTTCTCCATGCAAAAGCATGAGCCCTTTCCAAAGCACAGAGAATAGCCATCCCTTCCATAATGTTCATAGTTTGCATCCCCTCGTGGATCAAAAAGAAAAGATCATTGAACCTAAAGAATCCTTACTAATCCCTACAATACCAGTAGGCCTAGGATTTCCCCTTGAAGATCTATCAACGTTAATGTTTAGAATCACATTAGGAGGGAGCTACCAACTACTAGCCCTTTGAATTTTTTGTTTCACCTTTCAACCTCTCCTGACACATGTAGAAGTCATGGATAACCCATGAATCCCCAATCTCTCCACCACCTCAATGTCTTTTCATTCCAAGGGAAAAATAACATTACACTTAGCCTCCATAATCTCCTAAATCATGCCCAAAATTCTCTACTAGACCTGTTGCACACACTTCTTCTCTCCACAAAAGATGTGCCTATTCTATTCTAACCAAATCTGAGATAGCATGAAGATAGGCCCTACAAACCACATAGCCTACAAGAAGGAGGCCTACTCAAACCATTCCAAAAATCAATCAAGGAGGAAGCATGAACACAAGGGCTATACCAAAAACTCCACCAAAAATGCCAAAGCTATAGACTGAAAGGACACCAAAAATAATAATTGAGTAGAGTCCTCCTCTATAACTCTACACAATACACAAGTGGAAGGGCCATGGAAACCTCTCTTCCAAATATTATCCCAAGTCAAACACTTATTCCATGCCAACATCTAGACAAATAAGTTACACTTGGCCTAGGAGAAGTTGTTCCATACCCTCTTCCACCAAGCTACACTTCTTCCCCAACCATCCTATGAGATAGTAACACATGATATCCAGAAGCAATGGTATAAACTCCCTTCGAATTAGGAGACCATGCTAACACATCTTCATCACAGAGGGAACTACATTGCCTATGGGAAAGGATACCTTACAGCTCAACACAATCATCTTGCAAACCAACATTTGGCTAAGCCTCATGAGACTTCCAACTTGCCATGTCTAGCACCCTCCTAGAAGAGAAGGATTTAAAATCACTCAACCAAGACCAAATAGCCTCAAGAAATTTTTGGAAAAGATTCAATAAATTGGAAAACTAAGAGATTAGGGGAGGAAATCCATCCTATAAATCAGACCAAAAATAGACCCCAGTCCCCTTTCTACAAATCTAAAATAAGCCCTCCTTAATAAGATTAGCCCCTTTCTTGAGAGTGTCCCAAACCATAGAGCCTTTCCCCACCAAGGGATAATGAGGGATGTCATGCAGAGGGATATCTAAGAAATAATTTTGAGAAAAAATCCTAGACCAAATCTTATCCTTCTCAGTGCACCATCACCAATACAACTTCACCACTAGAGCCACACTAGTGAAGGCTGACTACCATAAACCAAGATCACCATACTACTTCAAGCTATAGAAAACCTCCCATCTAACCAAACTCTATTTGGAAGACCCCAAATAACAAGTCCATAAAAAATTTCTTGTAGCTTCATCAAACTCCTTAACAAAGCTTACCAGGGTAACTTGAAGCATGCATCTGTAAATGGGCAATGCTTGCACAATAGACAAGATAAGCTGAACACACCCAACAAAGGACAACCATCAATGAGTCAAGTGATTAAATTTCACTCAAAAATTATCTAAAATATTCTACCATGACTCCTTGGGAGGTCTAGCAACCAAGATGGGAATACCAAGATAGGTCAAAGGGAAAATCCCAATTTGAATGCTCAAAGTTTGAGTAGTTCTTTGTTGAATGTAGCTCAGGGTATTAAAAAAGAAGATGGAAGACTTATCTTCATTAATAAACTAACCCAAAGCAATTAGGTAAACATCCAATACCTTGCAAATATTAGTAGCTTCTCTCATTCTAGCCATACCCATCAAAGTCCACAAATTGTAGGTGAGATTGCGGAGGCAAGCTACCAACCCACTGCCAACTCTAGATGAGACCAATCTCCACATTTCTTCTAAGAAACCACCCCAAGTGTTTAGCAAGGAAAAGAAACAAATAAGGAGAGATGGGATCCCCCTAAAGAAACCCTCAAGAAGCTACAAATAACTCAGAGTGATCCCTATTAATTAGCAAAGAAAAGGAAACTAAAGTAATGCAGCTCATAACCCATTGAATCCATTCATCCCCAAAACCAAAAGCACTAAGAACCTTCCAAAGGAACGACCACCTAACACTATCATAACCCTTAGCCATACCTCACTTAATGAATATTGCCTTTTCTTTGGAACTTTCTATAGAGTGAATGGTCTTAGTGGAAATAAAAATCACATGTAGAATTTTCCTACCTACCACAAAACCACTTTTCTCCTTAGAAATCAACTCTTTGAGCCCTTTTTTAACTTGTTAGCAATTAACTTGGATATAATTTTATAATTATGTTACAAAGAGAAATGGGATGAAATTGACTAAACCTATTAGCCCCATCACACTTAGGAATGAGAGCAAGAAAAGTAGAATTTAAAGCCTTTAGCATTTTTTTTTCATTTAGATTCTTGAACAACTGCTAATAGGTCTATATTGACAATTTCCCACAATTCTTGAAAAAAATCAACTAGGAAGCCATCAGGACTAGGTGCTTTCTCTTTCTTCATTTGGAAAATAGTCCCTACTAACTCTTCAAGCATGATTTCACTCATAAGTTTCTCATTCAATTCCCTAGAAGGGTATGTGTAGGATCGTGGTGTGCCAAAAAGTGGCGATTTGAAAAAATTTGTAGTTCTGAAATATCTCAAATCATTTCAAAATATATTCCAACTTTTTTCCCATGCACCTTGATACTAAATGAGAACAATTAATATCTTTATAAGGTCTACTATATCTTTTGATACCAAACCTATATGGTCAACTTTAAAAACATCCTAAAAATGTGATTTTGGCTTTTTTTATGTGATTTTTACTTCAAACATGTAGCTAACGACTTTTTTTTCACCAAAATTTGATGAAATGAAAAGGGTTTCTTAAGAATGTTCTTATCTTTCCATAAATGTAAGGTTTGTCAAATTACGAGTTTAGTAAGTAATTATTACTTATTTTCTAATGGAGTTATGTATAAAGTGTTGACTGACACACAACTTGGAAAAAACTATATCTTTCAAATAGTACAACATTTTTTAAATCCAAAAGATGCATCACATTCTATGTTTCTTCTAATATAAGGAACAAAAATGAAATTTTGGATTTTGGAAAGTTTTGAATTAGTTAAGGTGGTCAGACATGAGAGTTTTTTTATTCCAAAAATACTAAAGTTAAAAATTAATTAATTATTATTTATTTAAAATAAAATTACCCAAAAATATGTGTCACATCTAGGCATGAGTCTACAACTTATATCTAGAATATTATTAAAAACTATTATCATTTTATTTTGATTAAGGTGGTCAAACATACGTCTACTTCTTATTTTTGTTTTGAAATTTTTGTAATATTGCATTAAAATTCAAAATTTTCACCAATAATTTTTTTTTTTTTTTTAGATAAGTCCTAGTAGTTTAGAAACTAGATTCAATTTTCTAGAGATTCTTTTCTCTCAACTTTTTCATATAAAGTTAACAACAAGTAGAAAATTGCATGTCAAGTTGACATAACCCTAATTTTTTGATATTTATTGCCACTTAAGACCATAGTTTGGTTGACCATGATCTTGCACATACCAAGAAATGAGAGGGGGCATTTAAGAAAGATCCTGGGCTTCCTTAGGCAATCCCCCAAGTGATTCCTCCCTAGAAAGAGAGGAAAAATACTACATTGCCTCTGTTAAGATTTTAGGAAAGGATGAAAGCTGCTCACCTCTATCATTCACCAGAGTAGAGATAGAGTTATTGCGTCTCCTAGATTTTATTTTATTGAAGGAAAAAGCTATATTTTCCTGTCCTAGAAGACACTCTATCTGAGCCTTTTCTTTCCAATACAATTCCTCCTGCAACACACACTCCTCAAGATTTTTTAAAGCTTGAGCCTCTTCCCAAAGAATCTCTTCAATAACCCCATCCTCCCTAATCAATCTCATAATACCATTCAATTCCACTTGAGCAACTACCTTAGCTTGGAAGACATTCCCAAAGCATTGATGATTCCAAAACTTGAGATGATATTTCACATGTTGAAGTAATTTTGTAAAGGTATACATTTCTATACCAAAATTAGGTCTACCACTCCTCCACCAATCAATCATATAATCATATAGAGACTGATCTTGAAGCCACATGAGTTGGACTCTAGAGTAAGGAGCATGAGGCATCTGAGTTGACTCAATAGCAAGCTTGATAGGCTAGTGATTTTATCCCCTCCAATCCAAGATTTTAGAACAAGTATACCACATACCACTAACCTAGTAACAAGAAACTAGGAAGTGATCCAATCTCTTAGAAACCTAGTATTCACCAACTCTACGATTATTTCAAGTATACTTATGATTACTAGGTTTAATATCCACTAAATTTAGAGCCTCAATAGTGTCACACAAAGTGCTCTAGCATCACAATACCACCACACTTTTTAGCCAACTTAGATATAGCATTAAAGTCTCCTACCACAATTCAAGGATGAAAAGAAGCGAAACTACAGATAAACCTATTGTGGGACCACAATGATTGTTTATCCCTAATGTCAATAGGTGCATAAATATTAGAAAGGAGTAAAAATTCCCCCATCTCAAAACTAGAATCAATCATTAACATAGAAAACTTAGAAGATAAAAACCAAAGAGTACGAATCTTCCATGGGTTCCACAAGCAAGACACCCCTAGAAGACCCATGAGCACCAATACATTAAAAATCCCCATTCTTCCATAACTTAGGAACCAAACCAAACATAGTCTAAACAAATAACTTAGTCTCTTGGAGAAAACGAACATCTGGACCTTGATTTCTAACAAAATCATGAACTGCTTTTTTTCAAGGGCCATTGTTCAAGCTCCTAACATTCCATGATAGAATAATCATTTCAAGGGGCTTGAAAAATAAGATTCCAAAGTCATCACTAAACCTAACTCCACCAAAGTCTACCCAATCAACTTAATCTTTTCCAAATCCTTCTTTCTACCTTTAGCAACTTTTTCTGCCACACTTTTCTTAACATCTTTTTGCAAAAGGCCTAGTTGGGGAGAAGGCTTGGTACTCCTAGACTTCTAACCCCACAATCTACCCTAGATGAGAAGAATCCCTCCCACCTTTCAAGGCATCACTAGAAGGAACTGACACTTTTGAGATCACCAGTTGTTGATTAGTTTCCATGTGAAAAGAAACAACATCTTAAGGATTATTAGATGCATCGGCATTAAGGCCCTCATGAATTGAAATGACAACCCCTTGATCCAAACTCAACAACCCTACATTCACTTCATGTTGGCTGAGATCATCTAGAACCTCAAACCTGTTAAAGGTATCCTCCTCCTATCTTTCCTTGAAGGGCCTCTTTTGACCCCAACTCTTGTTACAATTCTTGACCTGAATAAAACCATCAACACCAACCACCTCCCCAAGAGAAAGGCCCTTTCCCTTATTAGCCTTAGGGGATTTTGAGAGGGATGTGAAGGGTGAGACTCCACTAACTTCAATCTTGGGCATCTATGTTGTAAACTTTTGTATTCATGACAAAGGTGACAATGGAAAGGGAGAGTCTCATAATTCAATTGTTGCACCCAAGAGTAAGATCCCACACACATTTCCATAGCATTAGGTAAAGGCTTACTAAGTTAAGTTTCAATATAAATGTAGGCAAAGGTCATTACCTTTTTACCCAAAGTTTGAGATGAAGACTTAACTAGTTTTCCTAGCATTGAAGCTATCAAGTACAAAACATCCTGTCAAAAACATTTCACGAGGAACTAAGGTATATGAACCCACACCAGAATCTGATTTGGTAGCTCCTCAAAGGGTTTAAACCTTGCATGCCAAGGCTTCATAAATATTCCCACTTGATTATGAAAGTAAGCCCCCCTCCCCCCCTCAAAGACCCTAATGCGATCAGCCACAAGATTGAAAATAATCATGAAGTAAGTATTTGCCAATAACGCTTCAGCTCCTATGTCCTCTGGGCCAAAGTCTGCAAAAACTATAAAGAGGCTTCATCACCAAAAACTTGCAATATAAAGAGTGATTTTAATATTATTCTATATCCTCGGCAATCATCTTTGGTGGAATAACCAATTTTGGTCACTCCTTGCACCGCTCAAGACAACCATTAATCTTCATGATCCACAAGCCACCATGTAAACTAGCACCACCAACCTCTAAATTTGGAGAGAATAATTTATTATCAAAGGACTTCATACCATGGTTCAGAGATTTTGAACAAACTATAGCCCAAAAGTCCATATTAGGAGATTCCCTAGATGTGTCACCTCAAGACAAGGACATGGAATGCCCAAGATGGGCTTGCAACAAGAACACCAATCATCATGACTCAGCAAATATCTCTCCACAGAGATAGAAGATATATCCAACAACAAGGAACAAAAAAAGAGAGTCTAATTTGATCCAAACACTCCCCCAAAAACTTTAAGAACTGCTCCCTAGGCACAACACGCCACATACAAACTAATCCTGAAGAAATAAGACACATGCAGTAGTAGAATATGACATAAACCTAGGGCCTCAATGGCTGTGAGCAAGCATGTAGGTGCAAAATGCCATCTATCTTCACATCATGTCCAAAGGGATCTTGCCATTTAGAATTAAGGTTTCAATTTAGTGCATTAAAATTTTGCCATTCGTCATTTATTGGGCCAAGGAAATGTAACATGAGATAAATAGGGTAGAACTTGATGGACTCAATTGCAATCTCACAAGTCTTTTTGAATTAGGAATAATGCATGTAGTTTTTCACTATGAAATATGATTCGAGCAATAAGCTTTTAATAATAGTTACAATAGTTATATAAAATTTGTAGAAATTTCTCTTCAAAATATATGAGAACTATAAATTTCAAAATATTTATTCCAATGAAGAGTGGAAATAATTTCACTTTCAGAATTATGGAAAAGGGTTGACATTTCGAATAGAGAAATATTTATAGTAATATGATTTTTTAATACCTATAATTATGTGTGGATAATGTTTATGTTGAAGGTATTTTATTATTTAAAATAAATGATTAAATATTTGAGAGTTCAACATATTTATAATTCTAATCAATATTTTACAATTTCAATTGTATTGATTATTGATTATTATTTATTATTTATATCAAATATATTAAATTTTAAATTTTAATTAATTTGTATTTATGATAAAGGTTTTAAATTTTTATTTTTATCTAGTCGATATTTATATATCAAAATTGGATTTAAATCTAAATTTGAATTATTTATATTTAAAATTATATTTATTGCAATATCACTTATTGACATTATAAATATCAAATTTATATTTAATTTTAGATAGTAATTTAAAAAAAAAATAGAAATATATTTGTTGTTTAATTAAAGTTTTGGATTGTAATACATTTGATTTGGAAGGGAAACATGACTTATTTAAAATCACAAATAGAATTTAAGAGAGTTTAGGTTTATGTCATAATTAGGGCTAAGGTTGTGTTAAGGATTTGGTTATGATTGTTTAGGATTAGGGTTTTAATTAATGTTAGGATTAGACTTGGGCTTAGGATTAGAGTTACATAAATCTAGGGTTTAGAGTAAAATTTTAGTTTTAAGGTAAGGGAGCACATTATAACTAGTTTTATGTTTAGGGTTTAGATTTTTATTGTACAATAATGGTTATGTTAAGGTTAGACTTAGGAATATAGTTAGTTTTATGGTTGGAGTTATGATTTTTAATAAGGTTAGACTTAGGATAATGGTTTAGGTCTATGCCACGATTAGTATTAAGATTATGTACCTTGTTTACCACTATGATTTAATATTTGTGATAGAGTTTGATAAGGTTAAGGTTTATGGTAATAGAGTATGATTAGATCTTCCTAATTTTAAAGATTTTTTTAATCTATTAGTTGTACAAATGTACGCAAAAGAATACACCATTGTGTTTTTCATTTTTTCTTTTCCTAATTGACCTTCACCAATATTTTTTTCTAATTGACCTTCAATATCTATTCAATATACCTATTGCACCCTAAGGTGTGATTGCTAATCTTATTCCTAGTTAAATTATTCTACCTTTGAGTAAAACTTTCATGTAAGATATTTATTATATATTTAAGCTAAAAAGAAAATTTTCATTGTTATGTTACATGTAAAATATAGACAATAAAATCAACTTGTGACATTAGAAAAACCTAAAAAAACTAAAGGTTCATGGATCTATATTGTCTTACCAAGTCCTAGGGGCCTATTTGAGGTGATAGAAGAAATTTTCAAGTTTAATATATTGAATATGAATCAAGTTGTTGCTTTGATATACATATATACATGTACATAGCTCTAGATCATTTGATATAAAGGTAAAAATTATTTTTATCTATTATTTGATATATCATTTAGAATTTATTTCAATATGTAAAGATTGATTATTTATTATTTAAAAATTAAAATGAATTCTAACTTGGTTTTTCATATAATGTTATCAATTCATACACGTGAATATATATGAATAATTCAGAGATTGCAACACTTACCAATTTATAAATTTAATACATCTACATAAAATATTAAATTTACATTCAATTCAAACATACATACATCACCTTAAACTACAAAATTAGGGTTACATGCTTAAGTTTTAGAAATAACATTTTAGGGTATGAGTTCATAAAACTTGGTTAGTTTAGTGTTAGTGTATGGATAGGGGTAGCTAACATGATGGTTTACATTTACATTTAGAATTTAGTGTCTATATGGTAGGGTTAGCAATATAAGGTTTGAAACTTAACTTATTATCTAGAGCTAGGCATTTAAGGTTTAGAGTTAGATGTAGGATTGAAGTAAGGGTTTTAGATTATGTGCATTACATAGGGTTGAGTTTGGATGTACATAAATTAAGGTCAATGTTACTATTGCTCTAAATGAAAGTGGATTACATGGTTAGCATTCAAATCAGGATTATACTTACCTAAGATTTGGATTATATAGTTGAATTAGGGATAAAAATAGGGTAATAAGTTAATATATTAGAGATATAGAAATATTTGATAAACATGTATTTAATATGTACAACAAACTAATTTACAGTTACTATTTAGTTGAAATAAATCTAAAACATCAATGTAAATACATATTTAAATAATATAAACATCTAATGCATGTACCTAATCATCCATCACATTAACTTTAATTATGTATCATATAATTAAATACATCAAAACATGTAAAATAATATTTTTTAATTAAACACCTACAAAACAAAAATTTAAATGAATGGGAGTTTGAAGAAATGTCGAGATCTGAGGAGTGAGATTTCATAATAGAGGAGACCATGGGTTTAGTAGAGGTAATATTCACACGGGCTTGGATTAATCATAAGCAGGATAGGTTCCAACAGCAACCTCTCCCATACGTAGATTTTAATAAATTTAGGAAGGAAGAGATCTATGACATTTGTAGAGATTCCCAAGCCTTAGGTTCTTTATCTTGATCATCGCCTTTTGAGCCAAGTGATCATCATCTATCCAAATCAATTCATGCAAAATGGATGCCCTCATTCATTTCATCTCCCAATAATAGACCTATTAAAACACCTAGGTTTTAACTTTTCCAAATAATATGTCCATTGGAAGGTAAAGGAGAGCACACAATCCAATGAAGTAGCAAGGGATGGACTCTTCAAGGATGCCATGGCATGGATCTTGGGTTATAATTAATGTTTCTTCCTTTAAGGGAAATTGACATAGACATGAACATGATTGATATTATCCAAACAATAACTTCAGAAAGGATCACTAATTTGAATGGAGAAAGAAGGAATCTAAATTAGAACAAAATAATGCTTCACCCATGAAGCCTTCATATCCATCTATACTCTTTCCTAATCATTACGTTGAGGCACATATTTCTCTCCTTAAAGACACTTCACTAATAGGTTGTTTGGCCTTAACTTGCTACCATTATCAACTATTTTGAATTGGACTAGATCTGTTTAGGAGGGAGTCAAGGAAGTTTTTTTCAGAATATAGTCAAAAAAATTGCAATAGCATGGATAGAGGGTATTTTGACTTCTCAATTCATTTATCACTAGAGCAATCCCCTACTAGTGTTTCCATAGTGAAGAAGACTCCAAAAAAGAGAGGTAGAAAGCTGAAATTTGCAAACACAATATTGGAAGTGGATGCTGGTATTCAGTCCAGTCTTGGTGATAAGTTTTCATCAATCAAAAGATTGACAAGGAGAATGACAACTTTTCCTTGTCAACAATGAAGATCATTACATGGAATGTCAAAGGCATCAATGCCTTTGACAAAAGTGGTAGAATCAATTAGTTGCTCAATTCTACAAAAGGAGATATTATTCTTCTTCAAGAAACTAAACTATCAAAGAATTATTTTCATAAGACATTGGCTAAATGGACTAATTGGCTTTCAGTTCATGTAGTGGGGAATGGGACCTCTAGGGGTTTAACAATTTTATGGAATGCTAAAAGTATTCATGGTCATCATATTAGGTAATATTCCAATTGGCAGCTACTAAAAGTTGAACATTTTGATTTTAAATTTCTTATCTTCAACATATATGGTCCCACATGTAGAAATGATAAGAGGAACCTTTGGGCTTTACTAATGGATTTTATCCAGCAAGAAAGAGAGATGAATTTCATCTTGGGTGGGGATTTTAATGCACTATTATCCATGTCTAAAATGATAGGGGGAATTTGTCCACCTATTAGAACTATCCAATCTTTTTATTCATTTGTTGAAGATAATAATTTAAGTGACATTTTTCCTAATAATGGATTATACACATGGACTAATCGACATATTAGTTTTTTAGAAATTGCTAGGAGATTGGATAGGTTTTTGTTTTCACAATCATGGAAGCTATTGAGTTTTAGTTTTAAATCTAAAATCTTACCTTTTGTTGTATCAGATCATTTTCTAGTTCTGTTATTGATATCAAAGAACAACATACTGCAAGGTCTTTATTGGGCTAGTTCTTTTATGTTTGAACACATGTGGTTTAGGCATCCTAATTTTATCATGCTTTTAAAACAATGGTGGATAAATACTCTAACCTATAGGGATCCTAAGATGCTTCAATTCTCTGAAAAGATTCGTTACATGAAATTGATGATCAAAGAGTGGAATGTGAAGGTTTCAAAAATATCTTCAAATAGAAACAAGAGGTCTTAGAAAAACTTGAGAAGGTAACTTTAGTGTCATTCAAAAAGGTCTTAGTCTAGATCTATACCATGAACAAGAATCCTTGAAAGAAGAATGAGAGGAGCTTTGCAAAATGAAGGAGATTTAATGGAGAAAAATTCTTGTGAACTATGGTTAAAAGATGGGGATAAGAACATGAAACATTTCCATGAATCTGCAAGAGTTAAAAGGGTTGTTAATACTATTTTTTCAATTAAGCACTCAAAATTCAGTCATCTTATAGAAGAAGATAGTGGTATTAAGGACAAAGGTGTTCACTTTTTTAAAAATCTCATGGCTCCCCCCCATTTGGATCTTATTGATCACAATTTAATTAATTATTTTATTAGTTGTATTCCCCCTCTTATTATTAAGGATCATAATAGGATGTTGCTTTCCCATTTCACATTGGAAGAAATTTAAAAAGTGGTATCTTTATTCCAACCTAACAAAGCCCTAGGCCTAGATGGATTTATAGTTCTTTTTTATCAAAAATGTTGGGATTTTAATGGTTCTAATTTATTAGTAGTTGTAGAAGAGTTGAGAAGGAATGCCAAGATGATTAGGAGCTTCAATTCAACTAACATTGTTGTTATTCCAAAAGTTAAGCAGATGGTCTCTTTTGTTGATTTTAGGCCTATCTCATTATGCAACATGATTTATGAATTAATTACCAAAGCTATATGCATTAGGTTGTAGAAATTTATTCCTCATATCATTTCTTTAGATCAAAGATGGTTTCATGCCAGGAAGAGAAACATGGAAAGGTGTTGTAGTTGTGCATGAGACTCTTTATTCCATCAATTCTCATCAATTGTCTAGTTTTGTGATGAAGCTTGACATGATGAAGGCCCACAATAGGGTAAGCTGGTTGTTTCTCTTTAAAGTTATTTCCAAATTTGGTTTTTTAGATAAGTGGTATAGATGGATTCAAAAAATTATTTCTAGTGCCTAGTTTTCTGTCATTATTAATGGCGAGTCAATTGGTTTTTTTTCCTCTTCTCAAGGAATTCATTAGGGTGATTTTCTATCTCTAGTTTTATTTATTCTTATAGCTTATGTATTCAACAGATTCATCAATAAATCTTCACAATTGGACTTATGGCAAGGAATTTTGATTCCTTGTACATCTATTATAGCTACCCATTCCCTTTTTGCTGATGATACTCTTCTTTTTGATAAGTCAAATGTAAAGGAAGCTAACCATATTAAGTATTCCTTGGACCTATATTCAAAAATTTTTGGTCAGTGAATCAATGCCAACAAATCTTAAATTTTCATTTTCAACACTAATGATGCAGTAGCATGAGGGATTTCTTCAACATTGGGCTTCCTAGTGGATTAGCTCCCATTAGTTTATCTAGGCATTCCTTTTTTATGGGAACCAACAAGATGACTTTTTAGCTTCCTATCATTGATAGAATTAGGGCTAGGTTGTTAGCCTAGAAAGCTAGATGGTTATCTTTGTTAGGTCATATTTTTCTAGTTAAAGTTGTCTTAATAGCTATCCCAAACTATTACTTGTCAATTCTTAATGCTCCCTCTTCTATAGTCTTGGAAATCTAAAATATTATTTGAGATTTTATATGTAAAGGAAATGTATAAGATAAAAAGAAGCTTCCTCTTGTTTCTTTTCTTGAAATGACTCATGATAAGGCATCTAGGAGTGTGGGGTTGCATGATATTGCTATTAGATATAAGGATTTTGGGGGCAAGCTTGTGTGGTAAATGTATACAAAATCTCATGCAAAATGGTGTTCAATCATGCAAGAAAAATACTTAGATTCTCTAAGTGCTACCAGAATCTTTACTTTTCTTAATCATCCTTTAGGTTCAAACATATGTAATTTTGTGATGTTTTCAAAGGATATTGTTTGTAATTATGTTACTTGAGAAATCTATGGTGGGGAGAAAGTAAAGTTTTGGCAAGACTCATGGAATGGATTCGCCCCTCTATGCAAACAAGAAAAGTTGGATGAAGCACGCCAAGTCCTAAAAGCTAAGTGGGGCTTCTCTTTTTTGGATTATGTTTTGGTAGTTGAAATTCATTCAAGAAGGGTTCTGTGGAAAGAACCTTCAACACATCTTCTTAGTCAACCAAGTCTCCTTTCTTTGAGGGATTCTCTTGCTAAAAGAATTGTTTTCCTTTCTAATAAGGAAGATATATTTAGATGGGCCCATTCTTAAGGTGGTGATTACTCAAATAAGGAAGGTTATTATGGTCTTCAACAAATAGATAATTCAAGTAGGAAGTATAGAGATTTGTCCTTTTTTCTGGAACTTATTGTGTTGCCCAAGGCTAGATGTTTTTCTTGGCTAGCCCTTAGAAAAAGGATGCTCACTAGTGAATGGTTGTTTAGGCTAGGTATTGTTGAATCTTTTGTTTTCAAATTATGTAACAAGGAGCTAGAAACTACAAATCATGTCCTTCTTCATTGTCCCTTTTCTTATCAATGTTGGGTTTTTTTGTTGAACAAGATTCAAATGTATTTACCTCTTCCAAATAGTCTTTGGGACTTGTTTCAATCTTGGTCAATTGTGTTTTTGGGATCTCTCTTTTCTTGCATTTGGAAGTGCATCCTAGTTGCTATGGTTTAGGCCATTTAGTGGAAGCACAACAAGATCATTTTTTGTAATGAAAAATCAAACCTAGAATCTATTCTAGATGGGATTGAGAATGTAATTTTAGAAAGAGTGAAAGCAAATATATTTAATTGTGTGAATAATATTTCAGTATCTACTTGGGATTATCTACTTCTAAAATTGTGGAAATAAAGAAAGCTACCTCCAAGTTTCTCCTTGAACTAGAATTCTAATAATCAATTTGATCGGCTTCATATCAAATGGTCTCCCCCTTCTAGATATTTTCTAAAGTTAATTTTTGATAGTTGCTCTTGTGCAAACCCTGGTAAGTCAGGCTTGGGTGCTTGTATTAGGAATTGGCAAAGTGGAGTAGTTGCAATTAAAGTAGATGTTTTACCAGATGGTACCAACAACCTTGCAGAAGTTCAAGCCCTATTGGTAGGTCTAATTTTGGCTAAGAGATGTAATATTTCCTCCATCCATATTGAAGGCAATTCTCAAGTAATTATAAATTCTTTTCTCTCATGGTCTTCTCATACCTACAAACTAACCTATATCCTTAAACAATGCTAGGATTTAATTGACTCTTTTCATGCTACTTGTTTCTCTCATACTTTGAAGAAGGGCAATAAACTAGCTAATTGCCTAGCTAATCTTGGTTGTAAAGGCTCAATATTTGAATCTTGCCATTCAGAGGTTTTTTTTTGAAATTCCCATGCTTAGAAAAGTGTCATATTTGGGACACAAAGAAGATGAATGAAGCTTTATAGAAACTAGTGCTATAGTTGTTCAGCACACTGATCACTTATCTGGCTATTAGTTTTCACACTTTTTGTGCATGAGGATTCATCTTTTTACTGAAAATGGAAAGTACAAAGCTAGCCTTCATCCCAGATGTTGATCTGGATGTTATTTTTCTGTTTCACAAATGCTCCAATTACACATGTGGTTCAATGTTCTCTTGATTTTATTTAAATCTTTCAAAAGGAGAGGTTCACTAGCATAATTAGACCCTGCTCATTGTAGAGTATATGTATATACTATATTTTGGGAACTCTTACTCAATGTAGAGTAAATGTATTTTTTTTTAGGTATGCCTGGTATGACCTATTAGCCTTTAGCACTTTTTTACTTTGGCAAGGATTCTGAGTTTTCTTGTTAGTTGTTTCTCTAATGTGCCCTTTTACTAGGTTATTAATAAATATAATATATAAGTGCTATGTCACTTTTTGATTAAAATTTTTAAATGAACATCTAACTATACAAAAAGATGACACTTTAATTTCTGGAGATTTTAAAGTAAAAATAATTTAAACATAAAACTATTAAAAATGGGAATGTAGAATTTTACATATACAAAACTAGTAAAAATGAAAACAAAACAATAAATTGACAGAAACATAATGAGAAAAACTTAAAAAAAAATGAATTAAATAATATAAAACAAAGTAAAATTCCTATTAGAGTGAAAAAATACCCAAGGGTCAGTAGAAAACAAAAAATTGGCTCCTATTTCCAAGCATATATCAGGCTACTATTCAACAATGAGTATGAAAATGACAAAAGAGCCCAAAAAAAAAATTATTATATGTTTTTTGCAAATAAGGTGCCTAATTTTTAAATTACGATTTGGGTGCCCAATTTGTATTCAAAAATTTGGTGGCCATTTTTTAAATACAGATCAGGCACCTGAACCATAATGGGTACCTGATTCTAACAAATTAGTACCCATTTCTAAAGAGCTCTCATTCCATGGAATTGCAACCCAACTTCTTGCACTTACCCATGTTTAAAGTGTTTAAGATTCTAATTCAGCCCACCTCTTAGTATCTTGTTTATCCTATTTATACCTGCATCAATTAACATGAGAAGCATTTCCTCTAAAAATTGATAGATCCTTTGAGTGTGTATAATGCCTCCTCTAGTGCTCCAGGTGAGACTCCTTTCCTTTGAAAGTATAGGTCTCCTATGAGTGTCTGAGACCATCTCAAGTTCTATGGAAATAGTCATCACTGATATATCTTTACATGAGGCATCTTTCCTCTAAAACCCCACATCTCCTATGACTATGTCTAATGCCTCCTCAAGTTCTTGATAAAATCATATTCAAATCCTTCCCCTTCACTCTTTTAAATGAAAATCACACTTTCATGCCTCCACTTCTCCTTAGGGATACACATAAGTTAAGCCTTGTCTTCTCTTCAAGGACAAATATGCCAAGCCTTGACTTTACAAACATAAAGATAGTTTCTTATCATGTGATAATAATCTCTAAGTGAGAAGCTAGCTTGAGATTGTTAAGATAAAATAATTATTTTACCAACTATCAACATTAAAAAAAAAAAATTGATTTGGTTGGTGGTTAGCATAGGCAATTCCTTTTACATGCACAACTAGCTATCTCAAGTACACACATTAATAATCCAACAAACTATAATCTAGAAATTTTTGTATTGTTAGTGTAAATAATTAATTATTATTACACTATACTTAGGTTTACTTAGGTCAAATACATTATTTTATTATTTATGGGTTAAAGTACAAAGTTGTGTCACCTTTTAGGCTGACTAATAAGAATGACTAAATTTGAGTATTTCTATCTAAAAATCTTTTTTTTTTTCAAACATATTATCTTGTTAAATTTATTCTAGCTAAGTTATATATGGTCTCACACTTTTCCAATTAGAAATGTTGATTAAATGCATGTTTTATAGTAGATAGTATCAAAACCACATAAATTATATTATTTCAAAAAACTAGCATTTCAATAACTACTATTATTTTTTATGATATTTTTTTAATAACATATAATAGAGCTCATAGTCAATAATATTCTCATATAGAGTTAATAGCGTTTTAATTAAATATAATATGTTGTAATTAAAAAATTCTACAAGTATATATTTTAACACTCAAGAAGATATCGATTTTGAGAAAGAAAAAATAGTAAATCATATTAGAAAAATCTAAAAATCATATGACATTCTAGAGGAGAGAGTCCTCTTCAAGAAGCTATAATTTTTCTTTTGGTTGGAATTGATTTATTTTCAAAAATGTGGTGGAAGATGAAAACTATTGATTTGAATAAATTAAAATTTGAATAGTTATAAAAGAGAAAATTTAGGTCTAAAGTCAAATTGTGTTTTTGATTGTTCTAGCTACATATATTATCTATAGCATAATTTGAGATCAAAAGAAAATAAGTTTATTTCCTTGTAATTTTGTGGTAGGAACTAGAGCCCTAATTTTCAACATTTTTCAACAACTAAAAAGTTATCTTTAAATAGAAAATTATAATCCTAAACTTCATCCATTTCTAATAATTTCATTAGTTTACATCATTTTCAAATTCTAAATAATAATACAAGATTTATGTCATTGAAGTTGAATAGTTATACTTTTGTTAGCCTTTTCCTTTGTAAAAGGGTGACACAGGTTTATACTTTTACCCTTATCATATAGACACCTAGAAGTATGCATAGTTAGATGACTTGTCTTGTTGACAACACAAGAGTTTGAATAATCATTTGCGTTTTCATGTGGACAACATAGTTGTTTGCACTCTAGTTAAGCACATGGTGTCTACAATATCTCTTTGGGAGATACACCTCAGTATTCTTATCCTTTCGTCATCGCACTAACTTCTATGCTCAATGGAGGATAATCCATTCTTGGTGGACATGTGCTTATTTTTGGATTTCTTATTTGTCACCAAAATCTAATGAAATAGAGTGCTCATGTGCTTGCTAGACAAAGTGAAATTAAAAACTTTTCCTCTTTGAGAATCGCCTTTCTCTTTGGTAGATAGAAGTTATTGCATGCTTAAGGCTTGTTTTGTATATGATCAAGTGTATTTTAAATTCATAATATTTGATTCATCTTGAAAGGATTTGTATTATACCTAGTATGAACTGATTTCAATAATTTATTAGGGAAAGTGAAAAGTGATATTTCTAGTAAAGGTGAAAAGTTTGATGAAACTTTTTTTGAAAACAAAATTCTAAGTCATGAATTTTAAGTCCTTTATTGTTTGATTCATAAGAAGGTCATCATCAACACACCTTATTTTCTAGAGACTTGGTGATTTTGAGTTTGTGTGTTTAAGATTGGGAGTTTCATTATTTTTTACGACTATGGCTACCTTTGAAATGTCTAATCTTGTGGTTAGTGAAAAATTGGATGGTACTAATTATAAAAATTGGAAATATGAGATGGAGTTAATTTTACTTATGAAAGGTTAATGGGAAGTAACCACAAAAGAAAAACCAATAGATCAAATTCAACATGATAAATGGGATAAAAAGGATATTAAAGTTTAAAAACAATAAAGAAAATATGGGAAACTTTGTTAAAAAAGTATGAAAGAACCAATAAGTTAAAGGTGAAGGATATTAACTCATTTGACAATGAAAATAGGAGATAACATGAATGATCATATTGATAAATTGATAAATTTAAGAAATCAACTTGCAATGATGAAGTTTGAGTATGAAGATGATGAAATCATAGAGTTTTTAATTGAAAGAATTCTAGAAGAGTATAATAATTTCATCTATACTTTGGAACTAACTATAAATTTGAGAATATAACACTGGAATAAGTATATGGTGCTTTATTAAATGAAGAAGAAAGGATAATTTTTTTACAAGTGAGTCTAACAAGATTCAAGTATTTGTAGCTAGATGAAAATACAAGAATTACAATAGAGGATCATCATATCATAATCAAAGAAGTAATCAAGGGAATCAATATAAAAGATATCAATGGAAATGGACTTAACAAAGGGATAATTAAAATATGAATTATCAAAAGTGATAAAATGAATGGAGAAATAATAATAATAATTTTAAAGGAGAAAGTACTATCAAATTTCACAAGTGTGGACAAGAAGGGCATAAAAGTGATTGATGTTTTAGGAACTGGAAAAGAAAATTTAATCAAAGGAGGAAATAAAATTTTGTTCAAGAAGAGGGTGATTGTCATATAATAATAGCTTCTTTAGCTACTCAAGGTGATTCAAGTAATTGATGGTATATTGATTTAGGAGCTAACCAACATATGAATCACAATAATCACATCTTTAGCTCTTTATAAGAAACAAAAGGTTCAAAAATATTTCTTAGTGATGATAGTTCACATGACATAGAAGGAATAGGTACAAATTTAATGAAAGGAAATGATCATAATTTTTTTTGAAATAATTAATGTGAACTTTGTACCTAAGTTAATAAAAAATATTCTGCTTATGAGTCAAATAACTCAAAATGGTTATAAGGTGGAATTTTATCTAGATAAGGTTTTAATCAAGAATATTAGCAATGGAAACAAAATAGTAGCCAGAGGAGTTGAGAATGATGGAATATAAAAATGTCTAGCATGTATTGATAAGAAGGCTTATATCACTACAAGATCATCCTTAAGTGAGTTATGACATCAAAGATATGGTCATTTAAATGATCAAAGTTTGGCTATGTTTTCAAAGATGAATATGGTTGATAGATTAACCTAGATAAAATGAAACACAAGTGTGTGTGAAGGATGCATGGTTGGTAAACAATACATAGATAATTTTTAAAGGTCTACATGGAGAGAGAAAAAAATGTCTAGAACTTATCCATAGTGATTTGTGTAATCCAATGAATCCAACATCAAAGGGAGGAGCTAGGTATATCTTGACATTTATTGATTGGTTTTCAAGAAAAAGTTGGTTTTACATCTTAATGAAAAATGACAGAGCATTTAACAAATTTGAAATGTTTAAAATTCTTGTGGAAAATGAAAGTGGTAATAAGATCAAGCAAACAAAAATTGATAATGCTGGAATATATGTAAAAATAGGTTCAAATCATTTTGTGAGTATCATGGGATCAAGAGAGAGAGAGATGAATATTAGATACACTCCTCAATAAAATGATATCTCTAAAAGGAAGAATAGGACTTTAGTAAACATGATAGGTTGTATGATACTATCTAAGAATATTCCTTTGTTTCTATGGGATAAAGCAATTAAAACCACATCTAATGTTTTTAATAGATCCCCACAAGTGAAAAAGAAATTACTCCTCAAGAACCTTGTAGTGGGAGAAAACCCAGTGTTAAGTATTTTATAGTGTTTGAATGTGAAGCCTATGCTCATGTACCAAATGAGATTAGATATTTATTTTTTGATAAGAAATGTATCAAGTGTATCTTTGTGGGTATGATGACCACAGGAAAAGATATAGGTTGTATGATAATAGTATGGAAGATGTGTTTACAAGTAGGGATGTCAACTTTAATGAAGCCTTTAGTGATATGGAAAAATCTTATCCTATTCCACAAGTGGCCATAGAGAATCATGAAGCTCCTAATAATTTTGAAATTGGTGAAAGATCTAAGGAATCCTTTGATATAGTTGATGAATCTAGTCCCCCTCCAAATACCAAGAGTAATCAATATTTTTATCAAAGGAATAATCAAATTAACTATTCTTTAATGGAAAACATAACAAATACCAGTGATCATCAAACATATGAAGAGTCTAATGGAAAACATAAATGTGAACAAGCTATAAAAAATAAGCATGACTCCTTGATGAGGAATAAAACTTGGGAATTAGTAGAGTTTCCAAAGGGTAAGAATCTGGTTAACAATAAGTGGGTTTATAAGACTAAGTTTGAGTTAGATGGGATCACTGAAAAACACAAGGAAAGACTAGTGACCAAAGGATATTCACAAAAAGAGGGAATTAATTGCATAAAAACTTTTTCCCTAGTAGCAAAGATTAGTATTATCAGAATTACTATAGCATTAGCATAGCATTTTAACTAGCCTCTTCACCAAATGGATGCTAAAAATATATTTTTGAATAGTGACATTAATTAAGAAATCTATATGACCTAGCCACAAGGATTTAAAATTCTAGTACAAGAACACTTGTTTTGAAAACTAAGGAAGTCTTTATATGGTTTAAAAAAATCTCTAAGGGCTTGGTATGTTAAAATTGATGAATATTTCCAAATTCAAGGCTTCCATAATAGTCCTCATGATCCAAATTTGTATGTGAAGGAGTTTTATGATGGTGGCATTATAATCAATGTACTTTATGTTGATGATCTTATTATTACATGACATAATATGGATCAAATTAATAACATAGATTTAAACATGCAAGATACATTTGAGATGACAAATCTTGGTTTTCTACACTACTTTCTTGGTAAACAAGTATGGCAAAAGGATTATGGTATTTACCTTTATCAAACAAAGTATGTTGTAGACTTGTTGAGAAATTTTAGAATGGAAAATTGTAAGACTATGTCTACTCTAGGATTAAAGTTAAGCAAGGACATGGAAGGTGAATATGTTGATCCTACCTTACATAGGTAATTAATGAGTAGTCTTGTACATATGACACACACGCACCCATTGCAATTAGTGTGGTTTCCATATTTTTGAGTTCTCCTAAAGTCCCACATTGGATAGAAGCCAAAAGAATACTAAGATATGTGGAAGGTACTTTAACACTATGTGTTACAAATCCACAATAGTGTTCATCACCTATATTTTTATTTTCCTTTAATTTGGAACTAAAAATACAAGAATAAGGTGACATGATAAAAAAGTTTTATTCAAGGATGTCCAACAAATAGTGTACCATTTGTTGAATCTACTTCTAAGAGATCATTTCAATGTGTCAAATCTTGTAATTAAAAATAATTGACTACAAGTGCCCAGTTATGAATGATTAGAGCATTGTTTGTCATTATTTTTTGTATTATAAAATTATTGTAATCATAGAAAGATTATAGAATCACCTTATCTCTTGATCACTTACAATATTTACATTTAATTCTTATGACAATATCAAACTGCAACTTTCATTGAGTTGGTCTATCACTAAGGGATTCATCAAATTTTTCTCTTAACCATACATTACCTCATTATACCATGGTTAATGAGATATTTAAATAGATTAATTGCATCCATTTCTTATAATTCTTACAAATTACTTATCAGATTTTTGAGTTACTAAGAGGGCCTTCACTAAAAAGAGAAAGGATCAAGAATTTTGATTTCAAATTTGATCATTTATACTTGTAGACATGATTGTTTATAGTACATATATTTTTTATGGAGAACATGTGCATAGTGGATGGGGGTATTGTGTGTTATTTAGTAGGAAAACAAAGTTGTTTGGTTTTGTGGCATAAACTCACTAATTTGAACAAATATCAAATTTGATGTCATCATAAGCATGCCAAAGTGCAATGGTGAACTTGTTTAGCAAAGATGATTTTGTTGTACATTAAATAAAGAACATCCTTTGACATTCTAGTCTTAGGTCTTTTCACCGCACTTCTCAACGAAAACAACAAAATTTAGCTTTCAAGTGGACTAAGTTTCAATAGATATGTCAATGATGTTTCTATGATTAGAGTAAATTAAGATTTTAAAGAGCTATAGAGTTTTCTTTGTTATGATTATCATGTTTCTTATGTAGTACAATGTTACAAAAGAATTGTGTAGTGTTTAATTGATCTGGGTAGTATTTACAAGATCTTTAAAATATCATAAATTGAATATTATGTACAATAGTTATTTAGAAATCCTAAGTCATATAAGACATATAAGATACCTCATTTCTCGTTTCATTGTCTGTATCTCTATGTTTTTGTTTTTAATTTTAATCTTGTTCCTAAATATTTTGATATCCTATTTTCTCCAAAATTCTCGCTACACATTTTTTTAAGTTGGTAAATAATTGATCAACTTAACGAACAACCTGATAGTCTAGAAATAAGCTGTCTACTACTCAGTAGTGCTTCTTAGCACCTAAGCTTTTAAAGGCTGAAGCTAACTGACAAACAAAAATCAAGCATAGGCATTTGCAAGGTAATATAAATCTTTAGAAAATTGAACTTCATAATTCAAAACAAAAATTTAATAAAAAGGAGAGGACACTGCACGGCCAAAACCTTCTTTAAACGTTGCAATGAACTTAATGGGTGTGGCGCTATCACACAAATGGCAAATTGAGCTTGCTGGATTTTCTCGGGCAAAACCTATTTTCTGTTTATACGCAAATGGAATTGGAAATCGCTTCTCCCAAACAAAGAAATTAAAAATGAGAAAAATGAGACGGCTGTGCTTCACCACTGGGCGCCCCACTTCTCACTCTCATTGTCTATCTGGCGTGGGGTTGAAAACTCTATAAAATGGTCTGAACCAAGCCCTTTATGTATAATTTGACATAATGAATAATCGAAAAGTATCTTTAATCTCCGAATCTTTTTAATCCTTCCATTCATAAAATTTCTAGAGAGAATTTTACTAGTAGCGAGAGATGCTAAGAAAATAGAAGTACCTGTCAATTTATCTTTTTCATTTCTAATAACCATTGCATTTTGTGAATTTAGTCTAAAAGTAAGATACTGGCTCGATGGCATTTTAGCTCAGCTACCTCCACTTCACTAGGCATTGGGGTTCCAGGTTGACATCAAATGTTCAAATTTTGTATTTCTTATGACCGAAGCCCCTATCTTTACTTTTATAGTTGAAATATTTTGTATCTTTGACTCCAACTGTAAACTTGTAGAAGGCCCTAGAGAGGCTTCTAAATTGGTTCTATGCCTCATAATAGCACACAGAAAGCTTGTGATTAATGCAACCTACAATTATAACCAAAATGGTTATGAGAGGAGGCTTCCCATCATCTAAGTGAATACTTTCATGCACTGGGTGAATATACTAGGCATAGGTTGTAATTCCTATACTAGAATTTTATAGAGGAATCATGACATCAATCCATATTGAAATAGCTACTGTGATAATGGTTTCAATATAATAGCTGAAAACAAATCATTATAGACATCTAATAATAGACAAATCTACACTAAATTATATACATAATAATACTAAATAATAGAGATCTTAAGAGGATTATTGACAAAAGAAAATTATAAAATTTTATATTAAGATGTAAATAAAGTTTTTAAAATAAATTAATTTCTCACACCACTTGCTATCAGATAAACTATATTTAGCTAACTTGTTTTCATGTATTTGGCATTTAATATGATTTATTTTACCAAGTTTGTGTCTACAACGATCATTTAAACTTGCACAAATATAGCTTACAGTCATGCAACTATCTAATTTTCTCTATTGTTAAAACTATTTATAAGGTTTATAATAAGAAAAATAGAAATTGAAAACTTTTGTAGAGTGTTGTAACGTCCAGATTCTGGCATCAATTCTCTTTATCTAGCGATTCATTTGATAACGCCATGGAGAATGCAAATGATGGTGTTCCTTTCCAGCCTACTATTATCGCATACAGATTGGACTTTCGATTATAATATTGTCCACTCACATATTCCATTAACAGAACAGACACACCTGTAATTTATAGCTGAAGTTCTTCCTTTCCTTGAACCCTGCTTGTCTCAAGTCCTTCACACATCAATTGTAACATTTCTAATTAACTTTCGTTTCTTTCCATGAATTAATTTTAAAGTAATTTTTGTCTGGAAAGGTAACATCCAACAGATTAATTTTAAAGTCATTTTTGTCAGTTTAAATAACCCCACCCAATCTATTGACAAATTTTCTTGTATTTTGACTCTCTTATCTATATCTATATAAAAGGAAGTAGTGGCGGACATTACGAGGACATAATTTCGCTGCATTGGAAAGGGAGAAATATTTCTCTTGTTGTGATCAAAACAATTTAAATGCTGCGATAAATAGAAACTCGTTATAAATTTCAGCTAAGCTTCAATCTCAGCTGAGAGCTGAAGCGAAATATTGGATTATTTTGGTTGGTGTATTAATCACGGTAAACGATGTAATCAATCATTTTTATTTTTATTTTTATTTTATGGTTCGATTTCCTGTCAAGTAGTAAATCCAAAATATATTTGACACTGTCTAGATGGCGGCAGGATTCAGAGAACGTCTGTTCTTTGAATCCATAGAAATTGTAATTTACAAAGCTTCGTTAAAAACTAATGATTGGTGAAAAGTGCTAAGACAGATTCGGACGTTCCGCGTCAGTTAAAATAATACTTCAATACCGAGAGGTTTGACACTTTCTAAAAAGATAGAGAAATAAGTTTATTTTTAAAATATTGTAAAATTGGATTTACTTTATTGAAATTAAATGGTTCTTGAAGATTTCATATGGATGAAGTTTGCCTTATTATTATAAAATATGATATTATATGGACTGTCTACATCACACTCTCTCAAAATTTCACAAAGTGAACACATTATAATTCTTAACTAATAAAATATTTAATCTTAATAAAATCACTCACCCAAAAATCAAATGAAAAAGACATTTATTTTGTATATTGAAAAAATAGATTATATTATATTATATTACAAAAACATTATGTTAATTTTTTTAAGTATACTATAGGATAATCTAAAGAACATTTTATTATAATTATTAATATTTATAAGATAATGATAGTAGATTGTTGGCTGTAATTAGTCTATCTATCTATCTATCGGTATATAGTGTATTCTTAAGAGGCATAATAGCCAACTAAACTTTAGCAACATGATTTTTGTCAAGGTGTTAATAGAATTGCACTTAGGGAATACAAAGGCCAATGACAAAGAAGTCTATTTTCAAAGAAAGTGAAACCGAGGAAAATAAAAAATAACCAACATAATCAAGTAGCACTGTACAAAGAAAAAAAATCTTCTGTAATTAATAAAAGGGTTTTCTTTTAAGAAACTTAGAGGGTAATAGTAATAGTTGTTGGGGAAAGTTTGGCCTAAAGGAAATCATGGTGGTTGAAAGAGTTGTCTTCTTAGAAACTAATAGGGCGATAGTAAGTAGACTATCCTATGACAACAATTATATACTACACTCAGAGAGAGAGAGAGAGAGAGAGAGAGAGAGAGAGAGAGAGAGAGAGAGAGAGAGAGAGAGAGAGAGAGAGAGAGAGAGAGAGAGAGAGAGAGCATAATACACGAAAACAACACCACATAGGATGGAATATGGAGAAATTTGAAGTTTGCAAACATTTCAAATTTTATTGCGTCCTATAATGTGCTTAGGATAAGTAACGATCCCACCATTTATCAACATATCTTCAAGGCTCTAGAAAATAAAGAGAAAGATGATAGAAATTTTGGTTTTTATCCCCCCTCAAGTGACCCTTACTAGTGGATTAACCCCCCTAAGTTGGCATTGGAAAATAATTAAAGATTTTATGGTAAGACCTTTGAACCCTATTAGGATATGGAGAAGATAATTCAAAAGATTTTTTTTGATGATGTGGGTTGGCATATGTTTGGGGGATACAAGAGGAAAAGGAAAGTGGAGGAAAATAGTAAGATTTTTTTATTCCCATGTATGGAAAACCTTCATATGTTATTATATGAGATAATTAAATCACTTTAGGAAAAATGATTCAAACCCTAGTGCTCCCATAATTAGGTGATGCCCAAATCACCTAAAATTTCCACTCAATCCTTGAAAAAGGGTTTTGGGAAATAATTTATGTATCCCTTCAAGTCTATCCTCCATTGAATCCTTTTACTCACCTTGGGACCCTTCTTTAGGAAAAAAAATTATTTTCATATATTAACTCTAAATAATATGTGTATGGAAGGGGTTGAGATGCATTTTTAAAAATTATGGCCTTTTTTGCATGATGGTGTGGCTCATAAATTTTGACGGATTGCATGAAGAAATGGTTGGAGTCTTTCAAGGACAAATAAGTGTTTCTAGCCTTGATTAGGATTTCTTATTTGTAGATCATAGTGATTTACTATTAAAAAATAGGTTATTGCATGGTAACCCCTATTATTGTTAAGGGATATCATTAGAAATTCTGGGAGTGGTCTCCAAATGTTTTTGATATTCGAAGAATTTAACATTTGGGTGATTGGCCTAGAATATAAAGACACAGTGGTCTCCAAATGTTAAGCCTACACACTTTGATAAAAAAATGTTGTAAAATGGATTTGGATCCTTGAAGTCCCTATTGAACTTCTTTATAGCTACATTTTATCAAAGATTTGGAATCTTCTTGGCAACTCTAAAGGCCTTAATGATTATTATGGTTCTTTAGCAGATTTCAAACTCTTAGTCAATCTAGACTCTAGAATCTATAATTTAATTCTTCTTTTTCTAATAACTAATCAATATATCTATCATCTTCATCTAGTTTATATCAAGAGGTGATTATTGGGAAGATCACTATAATATCCTCTAACCATAACACACATAAAAAACCAAGATCTCTTAATACCAAGAAAAAATCTTTAGATCTATCTAGTTTTTCTAAGAAGGTAAGGATACAATTGAACAAGAGTGGTGGTGGCCTCAACATTTTACAAGGTAGTTATCCTCTAGTGATGGAAGTTATTACTTCTAATCATATTCAAGAATTGTCTCCTATTATAGAAGAAAGGGAAATTTTGTGACTTGAGGATGTTGATACCATTTATACTCCCAACATCCATGACAATAATGCCATTTCAGATAGTGATGAAAACATTGTGACTTATAAAGCTAGTGCTATTAGAAATTCTAAACCTAATTCTAATCAAATTATTCAGAATGAAAATCTGAAGGGTACAACTCAACCTCAAAACGTTCAAACAAAAGGCTACTATATTTTTTGTGAATATCTAAACAATAACCACATCAACACCATTCTATAAGAACTAGTGGATATAGAAGAAGCCAACCTACATAGAAATAAGTGATATAAAGATGAATGGCTTTACAAGGAAATAAACACTTTGTGGAAGATTTCATAAAAGACCTAATAAATCTAGCTAATTACAAAGATGTTAGTCATATAGACCAAATTTACGGAGGGTTTCATTCTCTGCATTATGAAAAAATTCATAATAAAAGAGAGAGAATGTTATTTTTTGAACTTAGGAACTGACACATTTTAGCTAAAGGCTAAACTAAAGTTATAGTTATCATTTATGCATGAAAGAGGAAGATCCTTGCACTAAGAAATGGAGGTACTAGCATGGAATATTTGTGGCCTTAAGTCCCCTGCCAAGAAATACTTTTTACAAAAATATTTCAATAAAACCATACATGATGATCTCTTTTAAATTTAAGATGATATGTGGGACTATGAGAATTACAAGACAATACTTAGCTAATTTTTAGTTTAATCATTTGATATTTATATTATTAAATGTTATTTGATTTAAAAAGGGAAAATATTAAAATAAGTCGATATTTAATTCATTAGAATTATTTGAATATATGCCCACTTAAAAGATTAAATTCAAAAATCTAATTTAGAAAATTAAATTAAAATAATTAAAATATAAAACATTAACTAATTTTATAGTATAAATATAAATTCATATTGATTTAAGTAGAGTTGAATCTAAATAATGTACTTTAATTATCATTATTGATTAATATACATAATTTTCCTTTTAAATTCCTTGTATAAAATAAAAGAGTGGGAAATATAAAATAAAAGAATATTTTAATTAAAGAATGTGTTAAAGGAGTATGAAAGGATTAGTTAAATTGGGTAATTATATTTTAGGGATTTATATCTAATTAGAGATAAAAACTCTAAGGATAACTTAGGGATCTATATTAGAAGAATTTTTATTCATTATTATACGTATATGTTTGGAGAGAAAACTTTTAGAATTTCAATAAAATAGTTATTGGAAGCTTCGAATGCTTTGGATTAGCAAGAGTTTCACCATATTTTCTAGAATTTGAGCACCATAATAAGGTAGGGTTTGAAAGCCATAGTAGAATCTAATTGAGAAAGATTGTCCAAATTTTCTACTAAATAATGATAATTAATTTAAATCCAATTTATTATCTTGAATTTAAAAAGGATCAAGTATAGTTTTTGTGAAACATTTCTTTAAAATTTATTTCATGGTAGGCAGCTTAAGGTCACAAACATTACATGTTATTACCTCAATTGTCTCGTTACAAGAATCTCCTCTTCCATGCATAAAGATAATTGTAAGCTTAATTTTGCCTTTAGCTACAACATTTAACATTCTAAGTTCAAGAAATGACTTTCTCCCTCTTTTATTATGAATGTTTTACATAATATAGAGAATCCAATTTTCCATAAATTTGGCTTATACCCTTAATATCTTCCTAATTAGATAGATTGATTAGGTCTTGCATTAAATCTCTTATAGAGTATTTCTTTCTTTCTAAACCCATCGTTTGTTCTACTTCTATTTTTTTATAGGTTGATTTTCTCCACATCAACTAATTCTTATAGAAATGTCTTGATGGGGTTATTTATTAGATTCTCAGAAAAAGTCTAGTAGTATTCTCTTTGAAAGTTTTGAGGTTGAGTTGTACCCTTCAAATTTTCATCACAAATAATTTGATGCAAATTAGGTTTAGAATTCCTAGATAAACTCTAGCTTTCTAAGCCAAAACATTTTCACCCCTATCTGAAAGAGTATTCTTTTCCTGGATGTTGGGAGCATCAAGCTTGTAAACATCCTCAAGTCACCAAATTCCCCCTTCTTCTAGAATAGGAGATAGTTCTTAACTAGGATTAGAAATAAGAACTCCTGTCACTAGAGGACAATTACCCTCTAAATATTTTAAGCCAACACCACTCTTGTTTAATTGTATCCTTACAATATTAGAAAAACTAGATAGATCTAAATAGTTTTTCTTGGTATTGAAATATCTTGATTTTTATGTGAACTACAAATATATGATATTAGAGTGATCCTCCCAATAATCACCCCTTGATATAAAAATGAATGAAGATGATAGATGTATTGAGTAGTTATTATATAAAGTGGGTTTAAATTTTAGATTCCAAACTCTAGATTGATTAAGACTTTCACATCAACCGAAGAAACAAAATAATATTCAAGGGTTTCAAATATGCCAAGAAGATTCCCAATCTTTGATAAAATATAGCTATAAAGAAGTTCAACAGGGAGGTCGGGGATCAAAATCCATTTGGAACATTTTTTACTAAAGTTTTTAGGGATAACATTTGGAGATCACTAAGTCTATATTCTTTGGGTGAGTCACCCAAATTTTGACTGCTTATAAAAAATAAAATTAGAGACCACTCCAAGAATTTCAGATAATATCCCTCCACAAAATTAGGATTTCCATGCTATAACCTATTTTTTAATGGTAAATCATTAAAATCTACAAATGAGATATCTTGATCAAGGATATAAATACTTATTTGTCCTTGATGGACTTTCGACTATTTTTTCACGTGATCCCTCGAATTACATAAGCCACAACATCATGCAAAAAGGATGTTATTTTTAAAATGCATCTAAAGCCCTTCTTTATACATGTTATTTATAATTAATATATGAAAATTATTTTTTTCCTAAAGACTATACCCAAGGTGGGTCAAAGGAATCAATGAATGCAAAGGATTCAAATGAGGATAGAAGAAGGGATAAAATTTTCATCTCCAAAACCCTCTTTGAAGGGTTGGTAGTAAATGTAAGGTGATTTGGTTGCCAATTGGTTGAGGGAGCACTAGGGTTTGAATCTTTTTTTCGTTAAGTGATTATATTATCTCCTATAATATTGTCTAAAGGATTTCATTACATTGGAATAAACAAATCTTCTTCGTTTCCTCCATTTTCCTTTTCCTCTTGTATCCCCCAAACATATGCCAACTCACATCATCAAAAAATCCTAAAATTCTTGATATCCTCTACAACTATTTATATTACCCTATGTCTAAATTGAAAACTTTTTTATTAAATATATATTAGTTTTTTTTTCACAAAATGCTACTTGATTATGTTGGTTATTTTTTATTTTCTTTGATTTCTTTATCTTTGAAAATATATTTCTTTGTCATTGGTCTTTGTACCCCCTAGATGCAATTATGTTGACACCTTGATAAAAACTATTTTGATAAGTATTAGTTGACTAATCATGCCTCTAAAGAGTATGCATTTAGAGCTTATATTTGATTTGAATTTTATTTTCTCTATGCTCCTTTAAATATGTGTATGTATGTATATATGTACACAGACTCATACACATACACATACACATGCACATACATATATACATATACACACAGACACACATACATACCCATACATACATACATAGATATCTCAAATAGTTCATATTATTATATTAAAAATATTTTCTAATCACACAAGAATCAATATCATTATCTTATAAATATTCATGATTATAATAATATGTTCTTTAGATTTTTTTGTTGTATACAAAAATATGAACATAAACATTGTTATAATATTATAAAATAAAATAAAATCTGTTTTTTCGATGTGTAAAATTAATGGATTTTTTATTTATTTTTTCTCTCCGGACTTTTTCAAGATTAGAGATTTAGTTGTACTATTAAAATATGTTCAATTTCTAAAATTTTAAAAGATTATGATGTAGACCTTAATTCATATAATATCCAAGTTGTATAATAAGCCAAATTTCATATCCATATTGTACATTAAGCTAAATTTCACCCATATAAAATCTTTAAGAACCATACAATTTCTCTAAACAGGCCAAAAAGCCACTGACTTTTTCTTTCATGCATATCAGCCCAAAATAAAATAAAATCTAATCATAGATTCCTTTAAAAGTAAACTTATTTCTCTATCATTTTATAAAGTGTCAATCGTCTCGGTATTGAAGTATTATTTTAACCGACGCGGAACCAGCCGAATCTGTCTTAGTAGTTTTCACCAAAGCAATTGTTTTTAACAAAACATTGTAAATTACTATTTGTACACAGCCGTTCTGCGAATCCTGCCGCCATAGAAACATTGCCAAATATATTTTGGATTTACTTATTTACAGGAAATGATTGATTACATCCGTTACTGTGATATCCCACAGTGAAAGGCAGCCATGGCTGAGATATTTTCAAGGTCTGGTTGTGAAGATACCCAATGTCCAACTATCTACGAGGGCGATCAAACCTTGCTGAGTATATTATCGGGGCAGATTGATGATTCCGCGCTGCAGCCTAACTTGAACGGCGTCGAAATATCCACGACTACCAAGATTATGTCGTGTGAAGAGATAGTGAAACTCGCAGCCTCGCGGTACGTACAAAGCTATATTCCAAACGGCGGCGTGGATATTAAATTTCCAGCTCTCGCAAATGAAGACCAGCAGGGGCTTCAATTGGCTAATCTTCTTTTCACATCTGCAGAGTTCATAAGCTGGAAACAATATGATCGAGCGGCCAGGCTTCTGACACATTGTCACAACTTGTCTTCGCAGTGGGGAAACCCTATGCAGAGGCTCTCCTTTTATTTCTCTGTGGCGCTGCAGGAGAGAATGCATCGCCAGGCTTGTCCGGAGTTGAGGAATCCTCTAAACCCAACCGTAAATTTCGACAATAATTTCAACAGTGGTTATAATAAAACCGAGTTCAATCACATGCTGGCTTATTATAATAGGGCTCTGCCCTATGTGAAAATAGCCCACTTAACATCTGTGCAGGCAATCTTAGACAGCGTAGGAAAATCAAGCAGAATTCATGTGATTGATCTGGAGATTCGAAATGGGTGTCAATCGTCGGTGCTTTTGGAGAGTCTTGCCTTAGAACGTTCTTCCTATCCGATCAAGCTTTTGAGGATCACAGCAATTGGAATGGATGCCGATGATCTGAGAGATACGGGGAGAAGACTTCACGACCTCGCTTGGACCTTGGAGATTCCGTTTTCTTACAGGACGGTGCAGATCAAATGTATGGGTGAGATTCATGAATCTATGTTTAATGTTAAACTTGGTGAGGCTGTTGCAGTGTTCGCTTATGATGTTTTCCATAGGCTGTTGTATAATGAAAGTCTTCTAGATAGTGTTGTGGATGTTATAAAGAGTTTAAAGCCGAAGATAATGGTGAATGTAGACATTGAGGCAGACGACAATTCTACATCTTTTTATAAGCGGTTCGTTGATGTTCTTTTCCACTGCAGCGCTTGTTTTGACGCCCTCGATGTGATCATGCCGGACAGAAATGATCCTCTGAGGGTCAATTTTGAGGAAATGTACTGTGGAAGCCAGATCAGGAATGTGATATCTTGTGAGGGGGCCGAAAGGAGAATTAGACATGTTAAACTTGATGTGTGGAGATCCTTCTTTAAACGCAAGGGATTGAGGGAGATGAGCTTCAGTCATCAAGCTTGGTATCAGGCAAGATTATTGCTGAAAGAATTTCCCAATGAAAAGTGTTATAGTCTTGAGGCCAATGGAGATGCGTTGATAACTGGGTGGAAAATGACACCCGTATTGGCAGTTTCTTTATGGACTTATGTGTGACTTGGCGCTGGCTATAATTTGAAGGCTCCATCCCTCTTTTGTGAATTAGAGCATCTTGGTTTAAACATTTCTGTGAGAACATTGTATAACCACCCTACTAATTTGGTATATGACTTTTTAGCATCCACACAAGTACTCTTGGCGCTTAAAAACCTCATTAATGTCGCATTTAAATTAGTAAGATGTTGTATATTTCTTCATGGACATTACTGTGTGGGTATAGAAGTTTGCAAGCTATTCTTAGCTGCTGCTCGCGTTTCAAATAGTGACTGGTACAAGTTAATCTTGGGATTTTACATAGATTAACAGCCAGTTATTCTTCCATACATTATTGTAGAATAACTCGTCGATTAATACACTAACTGTATAAATGACTTCGCTTTAACGACATAGATTAAGCTTATTTGACATAATCGTTTACGCACAATGCAATTATAGGATTTGTAACGAGTGTGTATTTATTACAGCATTTTAGCTCTATCGATATAGATGTGTTATTGCACATGATAATTCCAACGCGGTGACTATGACTTAAGTGTTGGTTTTATGGTGATTGGTATGATTGGCATGCAGACTGTTCTAGTTCTGATTCATAACTTTTGGATCATCGCTTCTTCTCCTAGTCTTCATCGGTTTCTAATTGCGTAATCAAAGGATATGCTGCTTAACCTTGCCTATCTACTACTGTTATATACAATTGTTTTTAACATTGTAGTCATTCAAGTTTTCATGCATAGAACATGACGATATATTGTGAGGGTTTTGTTCTTTATTTTTATATTAAAAAGCAGTCAAAATGGGGGCTAATCCAGAGCAGTACTTAAAAAAGAAGAGCTGAGAATCAGGCGAAAGTCATTACTATCTAATTAACCAAACCCCTTCCTTAATATCCAAAACTCTCAAACTAAGATGTTTCTATACTTCCTACTGGTAATCATTACAAAATTATCATTATTATACACAAAACTTTCCCAATAAACCTTAATGGGCAGTAAACAAGTCTAGTAAATATCAACGTAAAAAGCCTCTTGAGCTAACGAGAAACTAGCTATCATAGCAAAAAGTAACAAAGAAAGCACAAAAGTAGTAGCTAACTCTTCTTGCTCTTGTTCCTTGGATTTTCTAGAAGTAGGCACAACCAATCATCCACTAGGAAACCATATAGCAAACAAGTTGTCTCCATGTCCTTGTCATCAGTAGTGTCCTCCTTTGCCACCTACAATAGATGAAGGGTAGTCGTTGCTAAAAGAATTACCCATACAGAAAAGTTAGCAACCCTACCAAATTTATCCTCCAAGTCCCTATTCTTCTTCATTAGGCTAGTGATGAACTCCTTCAACTTAGCAATATCTAGGTTACTCTACAATTTATTAGTTGTCTCCATGGTGCATCCTTCCTTCTAGATATCACTTCCTACTCTATTCCCATCTTTCTATTCATCACCTCCCTTCAGAACCCCCACTTGAGTCTGGCTCCTCAAATTCACCATTCTAACTGGTAAAGTAACCATGTGCTACTTGCCCATAACCCTTTCTTTTCTAGAATCTAGAGTATTGGCTTCAATTTTAAAAGTATCAGACACTGGGGAAGAGACAGGGCTATCTTGCTCCTTTTCCATCACCTCATCATCCTTCCCTTCACTACCTGTCTCATCCTCCTCTTATTCATCATAGTTCCTCCTAGTGGCTTTCCTTTTAGGTCTAGGGCCACTTTTTTTTTCTAGAATTGTCAGTAGACTCATAATTATCAAGTTTTTCCTTACTAATGGTGGTCAAGGGTTTGTTTTCTCTCTATCTTTTTCTTGACCTTTTAGTGCCTTTCCTAGTTGTAGTTCCAATACTTTCAACATAAAGAACCTAAAGTTTTTCCATTTTAATGTTTCACATTGTAGCAAAAGGCTCACTATCAACTTGGGTTATGGTAGACGGAGATGAAGTTTGGGCAACATTAGAGATATTGAGAGGAGAAGGGCTCGAGCTCGGGATTTGCAAATAAAGGCCTTTGCAAAATTTTTATAGGCAAAAAATTAAGGTTTAATGATAGAATGTATAGTTTTTACTCTCCTCTCCCTTCTACCAATAGTTCACATAGTCTTCTATTGAATGTAATAACAAGGAAAGGAGATAAATTACTAATTCATAAAGTAGTTAAGGATGGGGAAATGGTAATAGTAAGACACCTTGACTATGTCTTCCATGGTTATGTATCTCATGATAACATAGTAGACCATGTCCCATGGTACAGGTAACTTTTCACAAGAAAATCTCCCTAAAAAATGAACAGGAGCTTCATTAGGTCAGAATATTTTTTGTAAATTTGTCTCATTTGCAACCCCTGGTTACTTCCTCTATATTTTTTCCTTCATAACCAAACCACTCGCATTAACATTTAGGTCTTCCATAAGATCATTGTTCCCTTCAATGCTCTTCATAAATAGAATTAGCCCACCTTCCTTTAGATACTTTCACACCTTCTTCTCTTTCTAAACTACCTCTTCAATTTTGGGTTGCTAAATCTAAGCATTAGTATTTTCTATACTTTCTTCTTACCCAAGATCTACAACTAGATTAACCCCCCACCCTCTTTTATCTCCATTACCTCACCACCCACAAACTTAAAAAATCTATTTAGAGCAACTAGAGATGAGCCCTTTCTCACCTAACAACACAAATAGAGACCTATAATATTTTGAAAAGACTTGGGATTACCATATATCGGGTTAGAATAATTTGTATTCCATTACTTCCATCTTATCACCCTTTCATAGTGCTCCCATAAAACAAGCCATTGATATTTGGAATGTCCTATCCTTTGGGACTATGAAAAATCATCCCCAATCTTGTATTGGATAAGGGGCCCTTCCTTCCCATTAAGAGTCACAATTAATGAACTTAATAAATAAGAAACCCCAATTAAACCCATCATCATTGAATCCTCTCCCAAAGTTAGCATCCTTATGCCAAAAACCACGATCCCATTTAAATTAGCTTGCTAAATCCATCATTAGTTACAACACAATAATGACAAGGTTAGTCATATATTTTTTAATTGATATATTGATCATTACTTGAAAAGGATGTCCTTTTGTTAGGATTAGCCATAGATAGAAATAAAAGTTACATGCAAATATAACCAATATAAAAAATAATAGATCGCATAGAAGAGAACACAAGACATAGAGATTTAACATGGTTCACCCAATCGCTAGGCTACATCCACCAACATGAAGTCCAATATTATTATTATCTAGTGATTACAATCTGCAATCCCATATAGCTCAGTACTGCCGCAAGTAGCTACAATATCACCATACATTATGAAATCACTAACTCTAAGCTATTATATATAATCTTTTTCCACTTACAAAATTATAGCTAAAATAAGTTATCCAATAGAAAAATAGTAGCCAATGCCTTTTACAATATAATGTTATTTGTGGCTTTGGGGCTGCTACCCCTGAAAGCTCCCACAAGGGCATTTCCACTTGATCCAACCCTTTAGTGTGATAGGTGGTGCACCTGGGGCACTACCCCAAGACCCTGCAATGGCATTGGCCCTTGACCCTATCTTGGGGGTGCTTCCCCCAAACCCCCATAGAAATAATTTGGTGGGAAGTCATGTTGAATAAACCTCTGAGTCTGATTAGGCTCCACATCACAATACATTTTGCATGAGAAATCTAGTCACCACTAGAAGATCCTACTCTCTTTCCTAAACATGGTGATCAAAGACTCTGTGTCCATCCCCAACCAGGGTGTTGGTCACTTGATTTTCTTCCCTATATACGTCTTGTATTGTAAATTCTTTAAATCTACTTAAACATGATTGTGCATCACTAATGATGGATGTGGCATGCAAACTCATTTGATTCAAACCTTTCATGGGCTTAGTAACTAATAAATAATCTTGCTCAATTATCAAATGTTAAATTTCAGTGTTGCAAGCTATGTCCAAACCATAGGGAATACCCATCGCTTTAGCTTTATTGTTGAATACTTCCCTGCATTTCTCCTAGTATCCCTCAATGAAATTTTTTTGTTCATCCTAGATACTCCCCCACCTATAATCCCTTCACTCCTTCTTTAGACATCAAATTTTAGTTTCCATTAATTGGGGGGTGGGGGTGAGAAGGCAATTGGCATTTCTAGACTAGAAAACATTCCTTAATTTGGCCTATCATTATTTTGGATACCACCTTAGGAGGGGATAATTTCTCTTTAAATATTAAATTGTTTCTCTCTTTCCATATGTTCTACAAAATATTGGGGTGGGTGGATTTCCATATTGATTTGATAAGGGGATGATTAGAGGGAAATCTTGAGCCAAGAATAAATTGATAAGCATCCCTATTTAGAACCATAAAGATCACCAACTAACTAAATAGTTTGTGCTTGATCTTAGCAAAATAGGAAAAATGAATTAGGAGGTGGGAACCAATATTTTCCTCCTACATAAAGCACACTAATTCCCCAATTTAAAGCCATGCCTTTGAATTTTATCAATTATGAGGATGCTATTATGAATGATAGACTACCAAAAGAATTTAATTTTTCGAAGGAATTGAGACTACCAAATATTTGTTCATTACAAGGCCCCAACCTTTCGATTATACTATTGGACATTGATTTGATATTAAATTCGCTAAATATATAATAAATATGAATTTTATTAATTATTTTATTTTATTTTTGTAAATATCGTTACACTATGACATTGCATTAAAGCTATATCAATGATCTAGCAATACTTGACTCCTAAACTAGAAAAAAATCACTCCTAAATTAGAAAAAGAATTAAACCAACAAGACTATAAAAATGAGGAGGAATAGTTGAAGCAAAAGTCCATATAATTTTAATTTAATTTATATGCTCATCTAGAAAAATAATTAGTCCTAAAGTAGAAAAAACTGTCAAACTAACAAGATAATTTTTTTTAAAAGGACAAATGGTTGAAGGAAATTTTTATCTAATTTTAATTTAACAAAATCTCACCATGTAGAATTGTCTTTCGATTTGCAATGAATAATATTTTTAATATTTATTGAAAGATCTTAGAAGCTTCATCTAATGTAAGAATTCTAAAATTATAATGTTCTTTTTCCTTGATGACATCTACCCTTTTTAATTTTTTGGGAATATTCATTCCATAATTGCTTCTTTTCTTTTTTGTTATAAAATCTTATTCAACACTACTTCACATCACTCTAGAGTTTGACATCTAGAATCCTTGGCTTGTAAGGTGCTTCTAAATCTATATTTTTGAGACAAAATTTAGGTCAATAGAATCACAACATCCGAGAGGTCATATAAAGAAAAGAAGATGGAAAGAGGAAAAAAATTTACATGGCCCAAGAAAGCAATATTGTAGTAGCCGACCTAATTATTTTTTGGTGGTAGATGCAAGTGCAAGGTTCTTGTATCTTTGATGGTCATGTAGAGTTAAAATTTCCTAGCATTCATATAAAGTAAATTTAACCAAATCTCCCTAAATCCAAGGAGTCTAAATAAAAATAAGATAGAAAGACGGAAGAAAATAATATGACCCAAGAAAGTGATAATGTAGCACTTGGCTTAGTTATTATTTGGTCTACTTATTTTGTATACATTATATTTTTTCTCAAAATTGCTGATTGAATTCCTACAAGACTTGCCTGCTCAATTTTGTGAATCTCAAAATAATCTTGGCCAATGATAAAACTAAATCACAATTGTTCAATCTGCACAAGTTAGCCTCTGCAAAACCTAGGTAGTTGTGCCTATATTTATGTTTCTTGAGATAAATTTAAAGATTAGTCATGCGAACTTTATAATTGATGCCCTTGAGTGGGAAATTTTCTCAAGGATAAATCAAGTGTATGAATTCTTTGAACGTAAATAAAATATTGAAAGTGAAACTATGCAATACTTGTGGATAAAATTTCACCTATCTACAACTGTATATATCAAATGATAAGAAGTATGAAAATGTCAATCATTAAATCCAATTGGGAACAATAGGGTCAACCCCCATGTAATCTTATCAACAAACCTTTAGAGATAGTGTGAATCATGTCAACTATTGGATGGAGAAGATATAAATGCAATCCTTACTCTAAATGAATTTAACTCCAACCAAAGAAAACCAATAATATAGATACCATAATGCAGTATGAGAATATACAATTTAATCAAGATCATGTATTACTTTAAAATATTAAAATAATAGCATAATCGAAAGGGACAATAAATAACATGAGAAATTAAGAAACCACATGCCATTATAGATGTAAAGAAAGCATCATTGTGTTAACTTGTTTCATAAGGACATACAAAGGAGTAGTTTAGTTACATATCCAAACAAGTAATTACATAAAATTGAAAACCATTTCATAATGTTTTTTTCTATAAAGAAACATGTTGTAATGTATTCAAAAATATATTATCTTTTTTTCTATCTTCAAAACTTTAGATTCTTAAACAGTGGTCTTGATACCTTTTCTCATAAAAATGAAAAGGTGTAGCATAGCTTCAAACTCCTTCATAATGTAACAAGCTAACAATGAAAAGTATTTAAAAATAATTAGTGAAAACATGAAAGGTATTTCAAACCTCTTTGACCTATTCATCTCTAGTGGTTGCTACATCTTTAAGCATATCTTTAGGGACTTCCAAATAAACCTCAATTCACTTGGAAATTTGAGCATGTGTAGACTAGATTTTTTTTGAGATTGGTGGATCAAAGACTTGAAAATTAACCCATTTCTTCCCTCAATTAATTTTAACATCTATTATAAACTTTGTAAATTTTTTTAATAATTCAATTTATTTCCTTTTTGTCACATACATTTTGTTAATAATTCAATTTATTTCAATTTATCTTCTTTGGAATTCTTTGATGAATTCCTGCATATGTCTAATCTCATCTTGATTAAATATGGATTCATGTGTTAACTAAGTTGCTACAAGCATAGGATTTATATTATCTATAGTTTTGAGCATGGTCATTCCTTCCTCTCCCTTGGATATATCAATCATCTTAGGCTTATTTCCTTTAAATGTAACTCAAGTAGCAAGGGTTTCTATTTTTGGAACATACCATATCCCTTCAAATTTGTCAAGAGGTTCAAACTATGATACAAAGGTTGATTCATCTTGCTTGTGACTTGGTCTAATAGAAACTATTACTTTAATGTTAAATCAAGAAGTATTAAGATGTCACTCTTCCTTACCATTTCTCTTGCCTCTTCCTCATTGCATTAAATATCATATCAGAGCCTAAGTTTCTACATTGGGAGCTCTGGGTATTTTGGAACAACTAGGACTATGAACTATTAAGTGTAATTTCCAAACTTGATCTAGGTGAATTGAAACATAGGACTCAAACTGTTACTTGGATATTTTTCATACTTCAAAAGTTAGTTTCAAAACTGGAAACTTTTACTTAAACTTAAACATAGAACTAAACTTAGTACCTTGTACTATTGTAGGATGGTATCTGGGACTAGGTCTTCTATTAGAGGCTATGGTAGAGGCCATGGAAGAGGTCGTGGTCATTGCAGAGCTGTCAGTGCCCATGAGTCTGCCCATGAGGGATCGGCTCATGTAGAGAGCAGGGAAGAGAACTCTAGTAGGTAGCAGGAAGAGAGCCATAAAGAGGACCAATTTGAGTCTGAAGAGGTTGGCTTGAGACAGATGATGCAGACTATTCTAGAACATCTACCTCCTGTTCAAGAATAGCCTAAAGTACATCAGACAGAACAAGAGCACAGACCCAGATCTAGAAGTCCTCGAAAGGAACGTCAGAGGTCCATTTTGTCCACTCAAATGAAGGATCTTTCAAGATCCAAGGTTAAGCCTTTTAATGGGCAAGGTTTTTGTTATGTGGTTGAACAATGGCTTATCTCTCTCGACAGGATTTTTTCCATGCAGGAGTTCGACAGCAATGTTAAGGCAAGATTTGCGATCACCAATCTAGAGAATTTTGGGGCCACTTGGTAGATGATAGAGGAGAAGAAGTTGGGAATTGATATGAGCAGTGTTACATGGGAATTATTCTTAGAGAGTTTCCATGAATGATTCGTACCAAAGGAATGGAAACAACAAAGGGCTAATGAATTTCATAATCTCAGACAGTACACTTTGTCAGTGACCGAGTATGAGCGTAAGTTTTATGAGCTTATGCCTTTCTCAAGGTTTAGTGAAAATTTAGCTCAGTTGACACAACATTTTATTAGGGGTTTGAATAATCGTATTATTGGGGGAGTTAAGGTATTTGAATCAAAAAGCCTCAAGGATGCGGTGCATCGAGCTATCCTTGTTGAGAAAAGTGTCAACCTTGGTCAAGGTGGTTTTGTAGGAGCGCCAGTAGCATCAGGATCTAAAAGCAACTACAATTCCGGTGGTAACAAGAAGTTTTCTTTCTCTAAGGGGAAATAGTATCAACAACAATCTCAACAGACACAGCAACAGAAGGGCTCAAATTCTCAAGCTCAAGGTGGTGGTAAAGGTTCTAACACCAAGAACAACCGCAATGCTCAATGCAATAAATAGAATCAGACCAATTAGCCAGCTTAGAGTAGCCAGTCTTTTGTGAGCTAGAATAGTCGCCAGCAATCTAATGTACCACCGATGGGAAGAGGTTCTGACAGAAATACAGAATGTTTTTCATGTGGTCAGATTGGACATTATGCAGCTTAGTGTCCTCAGCGAGCACCTCAGTTTTTAGGACCTAGACCTACAATTTCAGAGCCTATAGTTGGTGATGCAGGTAGAGCTCATAGAGTTTTTGCAGCAGTTGATCAGCGTCAGGTAGATCATCAAGGAACAGTGGTTGAGACCACAGGTGCTATTAGAGGTATATCTCTTTCAGTATTGTTTGATTCAGGAGCTACAGATTCATTTATTTCACCATTTATAGTTTCTAAGTGTAAGCTGGATGCGGTGAAGCAAGATCGTGGTTGGCAAGTGGAACTAGCCTCAGGCATTAAGGTTTCCACAGATTTTGTAGTTCATAAGTGTGGGCTTAGTTTAGGAAGCTTCGATACGGTAGTGGATCTTCGAGTCATACCCCTTGGTTCCTATGATGTGGTTTTAGGCATGGACTAGCTTGGATCTCATAGAGCTAGTATAAATTGTAGGAAGAAGATTATTATGTGCCAAGATGACCAAGGGAATGATGTGCAGATAGTTGGGATACCGAGGCCTATATCTCTGCGGATGATTTTTGCTATGCAATTGAAGCAAAGTTTTTGTAAGGGATGTGAGATATTTTCTGTTATGGTAAATGATCTTGATGAAGATGATCCCATGAGGAAGACTTTGGATCACCCGATTTTGCAGGAGTACACAGATGTATTTCCAAGTGAGATTCCAGGCATGCCTCCGAAGAGGGACATTGACTTTAGTATTGATCTGATTCCTAGAGTGGAGCCTACCTCTAAAGCTCCTTATCGCATTACTACTCAGGAATTGGGTGAGCTACGTCTTCAGCTAGAGGAACTTCTAGCCAAAGGGAGCATTCGACCTAGTGTATCACCATGGGGAGCTCCAGTGCTCTTTGTGAAGAAAGATGGTTCCTTGTGCCTTTGTATTGACTATTGACAGTTGAATAAGGTGACTATTAAGAACAGGTATCCTTTGACTAGGATTGATGACTTATTTGATCAGATCAAGGGAGCTACAGTATTCTCCAGGATTGACCTTAAGTCAGGATACCACCAGCTTCGTATTAAGGAAGCAGATATTCACAAGACCGCTTTTCAAACTCTCTATGGGAACTACAAGTTCACAGTGGTACCTTTTGGATTGACTAATGCTCCATCAGTTTTCAGGAGTTTGATGAATGGTGTGTTCCGATCTTATCTAGACAGGTTTGTACTCATGTTTCTTGATGACATATTCATATATTCTAAGACTCAGAAGGAGCATGAGGAACACCTGCGGTTGGTATTGCAATGTTTGAGGGACAATCAGCTTTATGCTAATGCAGCTAAGTGTGAATTCTTCAAAATAGAGATTTAGTATTTAGGGCATATTATTTCAGGGGATGGTATTTCAGTGGATCCAGCAAAGATTCAGGCGATAATAGATTGGTCTAAACCAACTAATGTGTCAGAGATTCGTAGTTTCATGGGTTTAGCCGATTATTATCGCAAATTTGTCTAGAACTTCTCTAGGATAGCACATCCTATCACTTCTCTTCAGAGGAAAGGAAACAAGTTTATGTGGACAAAGAAATGTGAGGAAGCTTTTCAAAAGCTCAAGGAACTTTTGACCAGTGCACTGATTCTAGCTATACCAGATCCAAAAGGTGATTTCATGGTATGTACAGATGCTTCTCTTGAAGGGATTGGGGCAGTATTGATGCAGAATGGATGGGTGATTGCGTATGAATCACACGAGCTCAAGGATCATGAGTTAAATTACGCTACACATGATCTTGAGTTAGCAAGAGTAGTTCATGCCTTAACAAGGTGGAGACATTTCTTGTTGGGGCATAGATTTGAGCTACATAGTGATCATTCTAGTCTTCATGTACACTTTTACTCAGCCTAATTTGAATGCTCGCCAGAGGCAATGGATGGAGTTTCTATGGAGTATGATTTTGAGGTTAAGTACATTCAGGGTAAGGAGAATGTGGTGGCAGATTCTTTGAGTCGCAGGAGACATGTGGTATCATCGATGATTCTTAGTGTGGATTTGAGGAGTCAGATTCTTCAGGCACTTCCTACGGATTCCTGGTATCAGGAAGTGTGTAGAGAGATTGATTCAGGAAGATCTTTGGAAGGTAAGTTTGCAATCTACGTTCGAGTGTCAGATGGTCTTTTGAGACATTTGGGGAGGATTTATGTGCCATTTTCGGATGAACTTCGCACCTTGATACTGGCAGAAGCCCATCATACACCTTACTCAGCACATCCAGGTGTCAAGAAGATGCATGCTGATTTGAGACATTTTTTCTTTTGGTCTAGGATGAAGCGAGATATTGCTGATTTTGTGGCTAGGTGCCTTGAGTGTCAGAGAGTTAAGGAAAAACATCAGCACCCGGCTGGACTTTTGCAGCCTAATCTCATTCCTTCTTGGAAGTGGGATATCATCTCCATGGATTTCATTGTAGGATTACGTATGATAGTTTGATGTCATGATGCTATCATGGTCACCGTTGATCGGTTGACTAAGGTGGCACATTTTTCACCAATTAGGTCTTCCTACACAGCAGCTTCTATAGCTAATGTCTTTGTGCGTGATATTGTGAGATTACATGGTATTCCTAGAAAGATCATTTCTGACAGGGATCCTGTATTCACATCTGCATTCTGGACATCGTTGCAGCATGAGCTTGGAGCGCAGCTAAACTTCAGTTTGGCATATCATCAAGAGATTTATGGTCAGACAAAGAGGGTGAATGAGGTTTTGGAGGATATGCTACGGATGTATGTGATGGATAGGCAGACACATTGGGAGGACTATCTCTACCTAGTGGAGTTTTCTTACAACAATGGATATCACAGTTCTATTGGTATGGCACCATTTTAGGCATTATATGGACGTCCTTGTTGTCACCATTGAGTTGGGACAGTCTTGAGGATCACATCCTATTGGGTCCTGAGATGCTTCGTGATATGGAGCAATAGGTAGTGCGTATCCGTGAGCACTTGACTACAACACAGGATAGGCAGAAGAAGTATGCCGATGCTCATAAGACTGATAAGTAGTTTGCTGTGGGAGATAAGGTTTTCTTGAGAGTGCGACCGCGAAAGAGTCTGATCCGTTATTGAAAGGGTTCTAAGCTAGCACCTTGCTTTGTGGGACCATTCGAGATTCTAGAGAGGATTGGCCTTGTTGCTTACTGTCTTGCTCTACCGCCCAACCTAGCTCGCATTCATGATGTTTTCCATGTTTCAGTGCTTAGGTAGTATATTCTTGATATTGTGCATGTTCTTGATTGGAATGCATTGTAGGTAGAGGACAAACAGCTGGCTTTGGAGCCGGTTCATATTCTGGAGCAGCGAGGGTTGACCCTCAGGGGTCGAACCATCGAGCAGGTAAGGGTCCAATGGGACCCTACTAATGATTCTTCAGCTACTTGGGAGGATGCAGCCAGATTGAGGGATTTATATCCCTACTTGTTTGTAGGCTTCCAGGAGTAAGCCTAACCCAAGGGGGGGTGGATGTAGTGCCTACCCTCGTTCACATCTTTTCTGGACATTGTTATTATCATCAAACTATGATATACTAGTTTTATCTTGATGGATTAGTGGTATTGTTTTGACACTATCAGAAATTATGTTATGGATTCAGTGGTTATATGATGAGATAATTTAGATTTTACATTTCATGTATGTATGATGATCATTATACTGTTTTCAGTTATTAATGATGATTAGTTAGATGGTATATTATCTCATGTATTTTATTATGGATACTTACCCCATACTTGCATGTGTATGGTGTGCGTGTTTTCTTATTGTATGGCATTTTTGATGTGGTTAAGGAAGGGAGTCGTAGTCACCTACTTAGTCGGGATCTACACGATGCACCACTTTCTGCCATTGTCTGTTTAGCTTAGCATTATATATATTGTATGTACATGCATGGTTTTTTTGCAGGTTGCAGGTACCAGGTATCGACTTCCCTGAATTGCCAGGATGAGTGTACCCTATTATACTATCTCAATGATAAGAGAAGGGAGATAAATTCTCAAGTCCAAATCCCAAACCCTTAAACCATTTGTCCTAGTGAGTTAGGACAAGTATCAGAGTTGAGTACCCACCGAATGTGTCGGACGACATATTTCATGATTTTTAACCCTTTAGACCGATTTTGTATGATTTGTTCTATGATGGGTTTTCATATTTTATCTTGGAGGTCTATGGTGAATTTTCTATTAATTAAGTCTTAATAAAAAGATTTAATTAATAAATTAATTATTTTGGAGAAAATTAATAAAATATCACAATCTTTGATATTTTGAGTATAATTAATTAAATGAGAATTAATTGAGAGAAAAGAATTAAATAAAAGAAAATTAGAAATTAAAATTAATAATAATAATAATATAATAATAAAGTAATAAATAAATAAAATAATAAAAGTTACAAAAAATTAAAATGAAAGTTATAAATATTTAGATAGAAATTATATAAAAGTGGATTGGAGTTATAAGCTTGCATGGGAGTTAACGCACTTTTCTATTTCTCATGTGTCAACAACACGGGGGTTAGTGCATTAATTAAGCACATGGTGTCTACAACCCTATGGCTCATCTTGAAGGTTGGAAAAGGCCCATGCTTAGTTGGTGACACCTTCCAGCTGTTTCTAGAAGCATTCTAGATGTTTCCTAAAAGCTCTTTATATTCAAGCATTCCTAGAAGCTTAGAAATAGCGTTTGGAGTATAATTGGAGCATTGGAGGATTCGAGAATTCTGAAGAAGGGCGCTTGCTCTGCGTGTTTTCTGAGGAAGAGTGAATTAGCATCAGAATTCGGGTAGATTCTTGTGATTTTACTTATGCTATTTCTGCATCTTGCATTCCCTGTCTTCTTCATGTCTTCCATATGTCTTCTGAGGAATTTCATATTTTTATTGTATGCATTCTCAATATGGGCAATTGAATTTATGTGGAAATCTTTATATGCATAGATCTGAAAGAAAATGGGGCTAGGGTTTAAATTCATAACCAAACCCATTAGATTATTTATTGGATAAATTTGAAGATCAAAGATTTAAAGGAAAATTTTGAAAATTAGAATTTCTAAGTAAACTGTGTATATTCTTGAATATGCATACACATATACATATATATATGTATGTGTTGTGATGGTGATAAACTCTGCGTGTATATATATACACACACACACACACACATATATATATACATATATATACCCATATATATATACATACATATGTATATATATACATATATATTTATTTATTTATTTATATAATAATCGAATGTCAAATGGCGATAGAGTTTCATGTTAGTAGTATTTCATATCGCATGGGAACGTTTTTATAAAAAAATGTTATTGAAAATCACGTTAAAATATATATATATATATATATATGATGTTGGGCGGGTATTATATACCCCACCCACCATAGGCCTATGAGATCATAGGTTACCTGTGATCCGTAGTGTCACCTACGGTACGGATGTATTGGGCCACGCAATTTTAAAATCACATTGCAATTTGAGTTTGGTTTTAAATTATATAAAGTTTTATTTGCAACGTTATTTCATACGAGATTTGGATATGAATCTCGATTTTGTTGCAATATCATTAATTATTAAATGTTATTATATATATATATTTATGTATGTATATATATATATGTGTGTGTGTGTGTGTGTGTGTGTGTATAAGTATATATGTATACATAATTAATTATAAATGAATATTATAAAGTTCTAAATTAATGGATCACTCTTTTAATGATTTAAAATATTGGTATTGAGCTTGTCAATTATTAAGAGATATTAATAATTAATTTAATTAAACTCAGTTTAATTAAAATTAGTTATTAGAATATATAATCGAAGTTTTGATTCATTGAGAGTGTCAATTTTCAAACAATGTTATATAAAAAAAATATTATTAGATCAATTAGAAAATTGAGTCTAATAGTTTTGGGGAGAAACTTTTATCTATCAAACAAATACATGGGCTAGGAAAAACGTGAAATTTCTCCACTCCATATAATTTGGAAAAACGTAAACTGAGACTTTTAAATTCAAATTTGAAAACTTAGCAAAACCAAAACATGTGTTTACATTGTGTATTCTTTATTCTATTATTTTGGGTTTTGGGTTGACTAGTGTTGACCAGTATAGGACGTCTACCAGAGGCTTGGGGGTATGTGATTGTGATGTCATGATGATGTTTTAATCTTGATCTTTATAAACCCAACCATGGTTTGTGATGGAATGCTCTATGTATTGGATGTGATTACTGATTGTTATAGTTGAGATTCTTGTGTATGAGACTCTTGATCTAACCATTATTTTGGTCATTGATCAGTTATCCTTGATCATTTTCTAGTCGCCATGATGGGACTGAGATGTGGATTTATTCTTGATGATTTCATGTTGTGACATGTTTGACTCAACCATTTTTGGAGTCTTCGATCAGTATGATTGAGATATATATTTTGGTTATTGAGAACCATTGGATATTTGATTATCAGTGATACTTTAGTTGCCAATAGAGAGTTGTTGTGTTCATGATTTCCTATAGATGTTTGCTCATGGAGATTTGATGCTTTTATGCATATTTGATGATTTTATTATGGATTATCTTTTGTGATTTTGAGATTTATGAGTCCATGAGCATTAGGGTAGGATATTTGCATGTAGTGACAGGAAGTGGCTTGCAATGGGGGCCGGGGCCCTAAGAGGCTACCAGGGTAACTCATTGTAAGTTGGATTAATAAGTGATAACATTCACACCTAATACTAACTGAATGAACCTAAGAAGATAAGTTTTTTGTTCTCGCCCATGCCTTGAGCGCTTGTACAGGCTAGGATGGGAGTAGTGAGATGCATGGTTGCGACCTTGCATTCCGTAGTATGCCTCGTCAGTATGAGAGGATACTAGTGGCCGCATGAAATCAGTATGGACCCATGGAGTTTAGCTAACTGCCAGGGTAACTTGTACATGATAATTGCGATGACACTTTCCTGCTTGCATAGTAGGTTCCTACATGTCATTGTGTGCCTCTGGGATTAGATGTCAGTTTTGTGATGGGAACCTTTGAGTTAGTATACTTTTAGGATTCCTGGACTTATGGAGATTTGTGCTATGTGATTTTGATAGCTTGTTTGGGACTTGAGATTATCTCCTCAGCACGGTGGGAGTGGACCACTTTGGTACCACACGGTCGAGTGGTAGTGTATTTTCCACTCTTATCATTTTGAGATTCATTGAGACATCGTGGTTGATGCGTCCTTCATGATGGTGGATATGTATCCCTTTTCATTGATGATTAGCATATGTTAGATGATGCTATCTTATGCTTTTATTTGCATGTTAGATTACTTCTACATATGATGTTGTATATATTAGGAGTGACATTCCTACTATGTTAGTACCGATGATCTCTTCGATGATTTGGAATGTTATGCATGGAGGGATGGCTAGGATCCACGATGGTCTAATGATGCTATTGACGGTTGGGAGGAACTGTGCACTTAGTTTATTATGTTTGATCTTTATGATGGATGTTTATATCTTCTATGATGGTGTATCATGTGATTGTCTTTACTTGATGTATCATGGATTAGAATAGGATGATGTACCTTATTCTACATATGTATATTCTTTGTGCCTATCATACCCTGTGACATGTACAGTGGATGAATGAGCATTTGAAATGTAATGTGTAATCATTGGACTTATCATTATTATTTCATGTGTATGTTGTGCTAGATGGATTCATGTATGTAATTCAACATTAAGGGATCTTTAAGAATGTAATCTGTTATTTATGTTATGTTTACTTTTAGATGGACATTGCTATTGCTTCCGTTAATGTGCATAAGTTATATGTAATGTTTACTTCTATGGGAAAAAAAAATGCTACTAAACTTAGTGAAATTCTAGGTTAATTCTTTGGATCCCTTGGCAGGGCATTACATATCATCCAAATGTAGTTTATCCATCATTCTATAAGTAATTGAAGTATGATGAGACTAATCAACACCTTCAAGTCTTATTTTTGTCTCCTCAAAATCCTTCATTTTATATGTTATCTAAAAGTCCTTGAATTCTTGTGTTTGTGTAAAATTATCTTGTTCAATTAGCCTAAGAGAAATAAAATCCCTCTCATCCTATGTATCAATTGGATCTTTTGTCTCCATGGCTTGAGCATAGTAGCAATGCTTCTCCTTAGAAAATTTTGGACATCGCTCTAATAATTTAGTAATTTTGTTTTTCTTCATTTTTAAAATACAAATGACTTCTATTGATCCCTCATCATTTGAATATGCATAGGAGACCAAAGGGGTACTAGTTCTTTCTTCCTATTGAGGCATGGGAGCAAAGAGACTAGGACTTGATTCTATTATGCTTAACATTCTCCTTTTGGTTTGATGAGGTGATTATTCAATATTCTCACCTTTCTCCTACTCAATATATTCTTGATACAATTTTTTTAAGTACTTAATACATTTTTTAACCCTACTAGTTTCCATAAATTCCATAGTATGAAATCAAGGAAAAACCTTACTTAGTATTTGACCTTGTATTTTGGACAAAATATTCCACTTTTTCAACCTATTCATGATGTAATCCTAAACTTCCACAATCATGTTGCACCGAACTATATAACCATCAAAATTTATAAAATGAGACATCATATTGCATTTTTTTCTTGGTTGAACAAATTCTTTTTCAACGTATAAAATTTTTCATATGAATTCCAAGAAGCCTAATCTCCCAGGTACAAATGCATGGAGCCTATGAGGTGGCTTCCCTATAAAACCTTATTAATGTGTTTTTTGATTTGAAAATCCAATCACTCAAGTTAAACTCATAGCTTTGATTAGTTAAATGCTCTTTGGGCCTCAGTATATCCTTCATTTGATGTGCTAATCTTGTAAGAGAAACTCCAAGCATCCTTATCATCCATGTTATAAAAACACATCTCTAAACACTATGAAATCACCATCCTTTGCACATATATCCAAAAGTGAACATGAGAGCTAGATGAATTGCTTGTTACCTTCCTCATCTATTGTAGTAAACTTCACTGGATTTCTATTAAAGTGATTGGTGTTTTAATAGTGAATTAAGTAATAGGGAAAAGAATATTTTTTGAAAGACTCAGTAGTTTTCCATCTAATGAATTTATTATGAAGGGAATTTTTGATTTCATCAATGAAGTCAAACTCTAGATAATTTTGGGATTTTTAAATCTTCATACACCTATACATGTAATGAAGTAGAATCTTTTATTTCTCATCTTCTCCAAACTATTGTAACCAAGAGTAAAAAGTATACTTAAAAAATCTCTAAAGATTCAATGAGGCAAGGATCCATATGACCTACATACATCATCTTATTATTATGACCCTTGTACATGAAATACACAATTTCCCTATATTTGACAAATTTTATCATTCTGTGATATCATTCTTAAAATGTTGTCTATCAATTTTTTGAAGACCTTGAGTAATAAGCCCAAAATAGTCTTCAATTCAAGATTTTATAATGACTAATAGTGACATACAATTGATTTTCATCACAATTTTGGTAGTTGGCTCATAATGATTGGCTAAAATGTCTATGGGCTCTTTGTCTACAAAAATATTTGAGATTATAATTTTACCTGGGCCTAGCCTCCATAAGTTATTCCTAGGTTCCTTGCTATCCTTGTTTGCATAAAAGTACTAAAACAATGCTTTACCATGCTATGGAAGGTTAGTATCCCTATAGTCTTTGAATTCGTAAAAAATGATAGACATTTGACAACTAAAAGAAGAACCAAGAAATATATCTAACAAAACCTTCTATATGAATTTTCCACTATATTCTTCCTTTAATTCCTTAGCACTAGTGTCTTTTTTCACAAGCATTTTGTCTTGTAAATTATGACCAAGGTAAGAAGAGCTTATGAATTTCTTTTTTTGCAATGTGCCAAAAAGATCTTCTAACTTTTACTTCTAGCTTCTATCTCAACTCTAGTCGTATGCTAAAAATGGAAAGACTCATTTTTGCTAAGAAAATTAAATATTTTTTCAATAACTTTTCACACATATATCCACCACACAAATTATCCAATTGTCACATCTTCATAGTAATTGGCTTGTACAAGTTAAGTTATTAAATCAACAACTTGACCTTTTAAAACTCCTAGAGGTCCTTTTCACATGTCAAGTTTGAAATCACCTCCGAAGTTGTGAATTTTGAAAATCTCACAAGGCATCTTCAAATGGTTCTTCAAAATTGTGATTTTGGAAATCCCCTTTTTAATTGTTAGGAAAATAGTAATAAATTTCTATTACACAAACCTCTAAAAGGTTACCACCCAAAATAACGAAGCCATCTCTTTTTCGTGGGCCCTATATTTTGTCTTCTCCAAAGTACCAATATTTTGCTATTTCTTGGGTATCTTAGTTTCCTTCCTCCCAAATGGTGAAAAATGTATTGAATCATTATTTTTTGAGAAAAAATTTTCTAAGGTCTACCACATTAAATTAAAGGGTAAAATATTTTTTAATATAAAATTATGAGTTGCTAAATCATAAAGAGGGACTTTGTCTACAATTAGAAAAATCAACAATAATATCTAAGTAAAATATATATTTTTATGATATTAGCCACACCATCACAAAATAACAACCATGTAATGCATAGACAGTCATTTTTGAAAACTAAAAGAAAATTTTTATTATTTATTATTATTATTATTATATAATTACTAATTTATATGACTTTTCTCAGAAATTGAAAAGATAGATTTTCACATACTTTATACAAAATTTATAAAAATATAAATATACATTTGATAACTAGAAAACAAATCAATAAAAAATAAACTACTTTGTATTAAAAATTATTGAAAAAATCAATAAACTATTTTTGTCATTTTATATTAAATAATAATAATAGGAACACTAACACAGCAATAATTTGATAAGATAATTTGGCTAGAGAAAACTACTCATATGAACATCACTAACTATAAAAATATAGAAGAATAACTCTCAATTAATCTATGCAAGATCCCACGATTATGTTGTAGAGCTAAATTTTGAATCTGGAGCATTATATAAGAATAGCTTGCAAAATTCTAAGTTCATAAAATAATGTCTATGAGGAAGTATATAATATCTTACTAATTATGTTTATGAGGTTTTCCAACCTCAACACTACTTCTGGGGATGCTATAAGTCATATACCAAATTAGTAGATTGGTTATTAGAGTAGAAAGAAAAAATAATAGAAATGTTCAAACCAAGATGCCCTTATTCACAATAGAGTGGCAAAGCATCTAACATTATAGTGAGCTCGCAATCACCCACAAGTCCATAAAGAGATTGCAACTACAGAGGTCATTTTCCTCCTAGTTTTCAAGGCATCTCCATTGGCCTCAACATTAAAACACTCTTCCTTAGGAATTTCTTTCAGCAATAATCTCACTTGATACCAAGCTTGATGATTGAAGCTCATTTCCCTCAACCCCTTGTGTTTAATGAAATATCTCCATACATCAATTTTAACATGTCTAATTCTTTGTTTAGCCCCCTCACAAGATATGACATTCCTTATCTGGATTCCACAAAATATTTCCTCAAAATTGACCCTCAGAGGATCATTTTTATTAGGCATGATCACATCTAGGGCATCAAAACAAGCACTACAATGGAAAAGAACATTAAAAAAACACTTATAAAAAGATGGAGAACTATTATCAGCCTCAACATCTATGTTCACCATTATCTGGGGCCTTAGTCTATTTATAACATCCACAAAACTCTCTAGAAGACTTTCCTCATATAACAACCTATGGAAGATAATATGAGCATGTGAAAATTCCTATTTCAGTCACTAATTATTAATCTGTCATCTTAAATGATTATTAAACTAACAAAATTAAATTCCCAGCTAATATTAAAAAATAACACAATTGCAACTTCAATTATGAAAATATAGAAAGAAATTCACAACACAAAGAACACAATATTTTTAGATAAATTGTCCTTGGAAAAAACCCAAAGGGAAAACCAGTTCTGCAGATGAGGAATTATATTAACTTTAGTAGATCAAGAAATACAAAATTTCTTTCCTCCCACTGGTAGAACTTAGACAACCTCCTAATTTCTCTTGCTAATATTCCTCCACTATTATCCCCAGTGCTATCACTGTACCCTTGCTAACATTGCAAGACAATTTTCTATCACTGCAAAATCATTTGCTAACACTGCAAATGCTTCTACAAACTTCATGTTTCCCAAATGCCCCCTTTGACCCCCTTTTATACTACTCCTATTGGAAAACCAATGGTCAAGATTAATTCTCAATCAATGGTCAAGATTAAAACAACTTAACAACCCTAACCAAGTCAATTTTTAGTTGGTTCTAAAAGTGGTCAATTAATTAACAAATATTTGTCCTAACTCTAACCAAATTTTTTATTAAAACAATTTGTTTCTAACTAATCACATATGGATGAACAATTGTCCAAGCTACCTAAACTAACACTCCCTTTTAGCAAGGAAGTTGTTATGCATGGCACCTAACTTATCTCTAAAGAAGATGAATTTTGCCTTCCCCAATGCCTTACTTAGAATGTCTACTACCTAATCTTTTGTAGGTATATACTATAGTTGAACAACCCCCCCCATTGTACAAAATCTTTGATGAAGTGATGTCTAATTTCTATATGTTTAGACTTATCATGAAATATCATATTCTTATACAACTTGATGTAACTCTAATTATCATTGTGTATCATAGTAGTCTCAACCTTCTGATCAAAGAAAGCTACTAACAACTTTGGAAGCCATATAGCTTCACATGGCCAGCTACTCTGTATTCTACTTCTATTGAACTTAGAGCCACAAATTTTTTCTTATTGTTGAACCAAGATACAACTCCTAATCCCAAACTAAAATAACACCCTAAAGTGCTCCTTTTGTCCATTGTACTTCCTACCCAATCTACATCAATATAGCCTATCAATCTAATACATTTACCTTCAACATATCTTATCCCATAATCAAGTGTACCACACAAGTAACAAAATACATGATTGGTTATTGTCCAATGCACTATCTTTGGTTCAACCATGAGCTGACTAAGTGAGTTCACTACAAATGCAATATTTGGCCTGTTGTTGACCAAGTACATTAGAGAACCAATCAATTTCCTATATAAAGTGGGATCTACATCCTTCTCCTTGTATGTATCTACCTTCCTCCAATTCATGATCATGGATGTAGCATGGCTTTGCAATCCTCCATCTTGAATCTCTTCAAGATTTCAGTGCAATTTTTCCCTTGACCAAGGAAAATCTTTCCATCTATTTGCCACACCTCCATGCCTAGAAAGTAGTGCATAAGTCCTAAATCCTTCATCTCAAAATCTTCTGCAAGGTCCCTTTCACAATCCTCTATGAGCCCTAGTGCACTTGTAAGAAGCAGGTCATCCACATAAAAAACAATAATGAGAACTTCACCCTCAACCACTAAGTAGTAAAGGTTAGCATGTGCTTTACTCTTCACAAAACCCATTTCCTACAAGTATGTATCAATGTGTTCATACCACACTCTAGGAGCTTTCTTGAGTATGTATATGGATTTCTTCAATCTACACACATGGGTCTAATTTTAGTGTGCTACAAAGCCTTCTCGTTGCTCTATGTATACCTCCTTTAATACACCATTAAGGAATACTATCTTGACATTCATCTGATGGATTTTCCATCCTATCTATGTAGTGAATGATATTACAAATCGTACAGAAGTATACCTAGCCACATGAACAAATGTCTCCTTGTAGTCTATTCCCTCATTCTAAGAGAACCCCTTGGCCACAAACCTTACCTTGTATTTCTCGATGCTACCATTTGCACTAGGCTTTATCTTATAGATCCAACATGACCCAACTACTATCCTATCTATTGGTCTAAGCACTACCTCCCACACATCATTCTGCATAATTGAGTTATAATCCTTAGCTATAGCATCTTGTCATACCTAATGTTGTGCAACATCCTAACAGCTGAAAGGTTTACTATCAATTAATTGACTAACTAATGCCACATAGTCATTGAACTTGGCTGGTCATATTCGCTCTATAGTACTCTTCCTAGGAGCTGCCACAAACTCCTGAGTATCCCTTTGTGTCTCTTGAACCTCATTGTTCCTACTACCAATAGTAGAGGATGAAATATCAACCTCTAAGTCTTCTAGATGCATTTTCTAATACACCTATTGTTCCATGCTCTGTGAAACTTCACCACCTGAGCCTACACTTGTACTAGTTAGGAAGTGTACTTGTGCTTTGCTGCCCTTGACTAGGCATTGGAGCTTTTTTTAACTACTCACTCTAATCATCTATTGGAAAATATCTAGACCTTATAAATGCCTTGTCCTCCATGAGCTTAACATCATGTCAGACAAAAATTCTTCTAGTCCTAGGGATAAAAATCCGATATGCCTTTGAGGTTTAACTATACCCAACAAAGTACCCTCTCTTTGTAGTCCGATCTAACTTGGTATGTGTATCTCCTAGAATATGACAATATGCCAAACTCCCAAATATTATAAAGTGACCAACATCTGGCTTCTTTCCTGTGAAAGCTTCCTCTAGTGTCACGTTTCCTAGTCCCTTGTGTGGAACCCTAGTTTTAATGTAGATAGTTTTACTACACACTTCTACCCATAAGTAGTGGGGCATGTCCTGATCATGTAGCATAGTCCTTTCCACCTCCAATATAGAACAATTTTTCCTATCAAAAAATCCATTTTGCTATGGATTATAAGGAACAATCAATTCTCTCTTGATTCCTTATTTAGTACAGAACTCGTGGAAGTTATTTCTTGTGTACTGGCCTCCATTCTCTAACTAAAGAACCTTTATCTTCCTTCTTATCAAGTTCTCCTCAAGAGCCTTAAATTCTTGGAACTGATTGAAAACCTTATCCTTGGTCTTCAAGAAGTATATCTAGTTCTTTTAAGAGAAATCATCAATGAAAGTAATACAGTACTCATATGCTATGAGAGACTTTGTCAACATTGATCCTATACATCTAAAGACACTAGATCAAGAACACCTTCAAATTTGGTGTCACTCATTGGAAAATATGCTTTCAAAAACTTCCCCAACATGCATCCCTTACATACATCATTATGCCCTATGCTCAGCTTTGGAGTACATGTCATTATCTTATAAAACAATTTGAGTGCTCCATGATGAATATGGCCCATCCTCCTATGTCATAGCTCTCCAAGATCTTTGAGATTACTATTTCTCATAAGTGCCTTAGGAGTATCAAAATGCAACCTATAAAGGTAACTGCTCCTAACTCCTTTAGTTATGGGTGATTTCCAATCCTTGTCCTTAATCAACACATGTGTGCCTCTAAAGAGTACATTAAATCCCTTAATCTAAAGAATAGATATGTAATTCAAATTCATACCTAAGCCTGGCACATGCAATAGATGATGAAGTGGAATTATCTTTCCATCCTCCCTTTGAAATTGAATAGTCCCCTTCATAACTAGGTTGAGTTTGGACATGTTTCCCATAGAAATCTAGATATTGGTGTTATCCTCTTTATAACTAGAGAAGTAATCTATAACTCCTGTCATATGAAATGACACCCCATTATTTATATACCAAACGCACTATGAGGTTGAGCTCATCATACAAGCTATAAGTGCAAACTCATCTTCCATTTTATTGGAGAGTTCTTCAACACTAGATGAAGTTTCCATCTTCTTTTTTGCCTTATTCCTTTTTGGGCAATCACTAACATAGTTGTTGAAAATTTGATTGAAAAGATCATTATTGAAAAAGAGTATTATCAAAGAGGGAGACTACTACAAAGAAGGAAGAATGTTGATAGAGAATGTTTTCAATCATTGTTTTGTCACTAATATCAAACCTGCTATTTTCTAGAATGACAATTGCTTATAAGATCCAAGTACTATCACTTAGTTGATTGATGAAGAGGATTTAATCAACAAGATGTAACAAAAGTACCTAAGGGAAAGATTGAGTTATAGTTTTTTAATGAAGAGAAAGGATCAATTAAGACAATGGTAAAATGATGTATTGATAGTATACTTGAAGATATAGATGTTGGCCACACTTAGAAACACTAAAAGAATAAGTTTTAACAAGGTTTTCTGCAAACCTTAACTAAGTTCATTAGTGAGTGTCAAGCAAGCTAGTTCATGCTAAGAAAAATTTTAGTTACAGTCGAGAAAATGCAAAGTCTAGTGTCTATTGAGTGATACATAAGGAGTTGAGCAAACTCTAGGTGCTGAGTAAAACAAAAAACTTAGTGGATGTTGAGTGATATAGAAGGAGTGGAGCAAACATCAGGTCTTGAGCATCAGTAAAATGTAGTTTGTGCCAAGTAACACAATATGTGCCAAGCACTAGAATTTCAATAGTGTCGAGCTGTTGCATTGTTGGAAAAGTCAAAGATTTGCCAGATTTGAGCTAATAAGGTTGTTACCTTGAATTTTGTGAACTTGATGGAGGATAAGGATGATGAGCTAGAGCCACAAAATTTTAGATAAACCATTTAAGGAAAATTCTAGAGGATTCTTCATGATGTTTCTAGAAGGAACAAGATATGGGTTAGATTCAATGAATCCTACCTAATCCATTCAAACTAAAATTAAAGGAGGGAAGAAGTGAGTAGGAAAGAGGATTTTAGACATCTATTTAAGGAGTCATAGGCCAAGAAGCAAGAGTTTTTGGTGTGCCAAATTGTGAAGTGGTTGAAGGGTGTCAAGGGGAAGCCATCAAGGAGAAGGAAGAATAGAGCATAAAGACTCTACTTTGATAAGTGATCAGAGAAAGAGGATTACACTAGTATATCGAGTGTGGGCAGTCGAGGAGGAAAAGCTTGAAAGGAGGATAAGCTATCAAAGCTGTAGAGAATGAAAGGTAGGCAAATTGTGAAGAGATAAAAAGTAACCTTAAATTTGCATATTAAGTTGTAAGTTGTATTAGGTCAAAAGCCCTTGTTGTTACTCTCTAACAATTGCATCAACTAGGGTAAAATCCTATGGACTCAGGTTAGTCTAATAGCCATTTGTAAATCCTTTAATAGAGTGGAATTCCAACTGAGTGTTCTAAAGTCCTCTAACTAGGCCCACTTCTAACAAGATGGTTAAATCCTTTAACCAGGTCACATTTAATAGTGTGTTGTAGCCTTTAACAGGGTAGGCCTTTCACAAGGCATCACTTTGAAAGAGTGAGAATTGAGTAGCATGTTACTAGTGGTTTTTCCCAAATTGTGTTTCCATATAAATCATTGTGCTATGTGTTGATTCTTCATGTTTTATGCTTGTATGTTGATTTACAGTAACCTGCTAAGTAGGAAAAATTTAACTGTGGATGAATGAAAAGTTTAATGGGTTCACATTACTTGATGAAAAAGTTTTATTAGGACATTTAGACCTTGAATAAATGATTCAACCCCCCTCTTAGTTATTCTATAGCATTTCTAACAATTGGTATCAGAGCCATCTACTAATTTAGTTTAAAGGCACTAGAAGCAAGAAGATCAAGATGTCCAAGAGAGAAGTTCCCAAGATCAACAGAGATAACTTCACTGCATGGTAAAGTCTAATGAAGTTGCACCTTGGATCAATAGGTGACTATGCAAAAAACTTAATCATAGTGGAACATGTAGATCTAGTTGGACCCCTTACTACAAAAGATTTTAACAAAAGGAAGGAGCACAATCAGGTAACACTAGAGATTGCCTCTGCCCTCAACTATGCTAAATTTGATGATATTAAAGGATGTGACTCTACATTCAACATGTGGAAAGCTTTGTTAGATATCTATGGATGAGATCAAAATGTTCAAAAAGGAGAAAGAGAAAGCCCTAGAGGAAAGTTTGATGACATTAAAATGAAGGAAGATGAAAATGCTGCTCAATATGCCATTAGAATGAAAGAAGTGGTAAGTGCAATAAGAAGTTTGGGTGGTCATTTGGAATATGACACTATTAATAGAAAATTCCTAAGATGAATTCATTTGGATGATCTGAAGTGCCTGAGATCAAATAGATCAGGAGAGTTTACATCAAAATAATTTGAGATATTTTGCAATGATAAAGGACTTAAAAGACAAACATCAGCACCAAGAACTCCACCTAAGAATGGCATTGCAAAAAGGAGGAATAGATTAGTGATAGATTGTGCTAGAACTTTAATGATTGAAAAGAATGTTGCTTTGAAGTACTAAGGAGAAGCTATAAGTACTATTGTTTACACATCGAATCAAGTTCAAGTCAAGAAAGGTACACATGTAACACCTTTTAAATTATGGTATAGTCACTCACCTAATGTAAAACTTTTCAAAGTATTTGTTGTAAATGCTATATTCTTAAAGATACTAGAAATGGGAAATCTAATGCAAAGAGTGATGAAAGAATATTCCTAGGATACTTCACTAGAAGTAAGGCATATAAGTGTTTGAATACTAACACTAACAAGATTGTGGAGAGTGAAAATGTAAATTTTGAATAGCATGTAGAAGCGCAAGTTGATGAAATCAAGAAAATAGAAGAGTATAGATGTTTCGTATACTTCTATGAAGGAATGTCTGTTGGAGATGAAGATGCCAATCAAGTTGGGAATCAGTAAAAAATTTCAGTATTAGCCGAGTCATAACCACTAAATGCCTAGTTGCATTCACAAGCTGAGTTGTAGAATGAAAATAATGCATATTCTAACTCTAAAACCAGCACACATGAAAGAGATGATGAAATACCAGAAAGAGATGTGCATAGTGACTCTAAAGCTGAAAGATCAAACATGGAAACAACAAGGATAGAACCAAGACTATCTAGATATGTGAGAAGACATTACCCTATAGAATAAATCATTGGTAACAAGGAAGCCAAACCAACGACAAGGAAAAAACTAAGAAATGAATCATGTTTGATGAGAAAGATTGAACCCAAAATAGATTAAGCTGCACTATAAGAAGATGACAAGTATAAATCTATTGAAGAAGAAAAACATCAAATAAATAAGAACAAAACCTAGACCCTAGTTCCTAGACTAGCTAATAAGAATGCGATTGTTACAAAATGGGTATTTAGGAACAAGCTTGATGAAAATGGTGAGATCACAAGAAATAAGGCTAGACTAGTCTACAAAGGTTATGCACAAGAAGAAGGACTAGACTATGGGGAAACATTTTCCTTGTTGCAAGAATGGAAGAAGTAAGAATACTACTTGCATATGTTGCCTACAAGGGTTTCAAAGTCTACCAAATGGATGTGAAGTCTTCTTTTCTGAATGGTATACTAGAAGAGGAAGTCTACATAGAACAACCGGAGGGATTTTTTAATAACAACAACATGGATATGTTTTGTAAACTGCATAAAGCACTCTATGGTTTGAAAAAAGCACCTAGAGCATGGTATGAGAGATTTCATAAATATCTTGTGAAGATAGGATTTGAGAGAATAGATGAAAACAACAACCTATATATCAAGGTAGAAAAAGGTAAAGAGATTATGATATATGAGATCTTTGTTGATGATATAATATTTGGTGGTAAAGATGCCCTATGCAAATATTTTCCTGATCAGATTAAACATGAGTCTGAGATGTCAATGTTTGGAGAAATTAAATTCTTTGTTGGATTGCAAGTACATCAACTAAAGCACGATATATTTGTGACCCAATCAAAATATATCAAGGGGATACTCAAGAAATTTGGCTTAAAAAATACAAAACCAGTTAGTACACCAATGGTAACAAGACATAAGCTATCCAAGAATGATGAATCAACTAAATTGAATCAGACATTATATAGATCAATGATTGGAAAATTGAAATATGTTGTGCATAGTAGACTAGACATTGTATTAGCTATTGGAATAGTAGTGAGATTTTTTGCTAACCCAAGAGAAAATCATCTTATGGTAGTGAAAAGAATATTGTATTACAAGAGGAGTGATAATTTTGAGTTGAAGGCCTACACTGATGCAGATTAGGGAGGTAATATCGATGACAAAAAGAGCACCAATGGAGGAGCACTTTTCTTAGGCCAAAAATTGGTTACTTGGACTAGCAAAAAGTAAAGTTGGACCTCATAGTCTACAACAAAAGTTGAGTATGTTGTTACTGCTACCAACTGCACCAATATTGTATGGATCACACATCTATTGCAAGGTACGAAGGAAGAAGTAATTGAACTTGTGATACTCTATTATGATAACACAAGTGCCATCAACATATCAAAGAATCCTATGATGCATGCCCAAACAAAGAATATTGCAATTAATTATCACTGTGTAAGAGATTTGGTGGAAGACAAGCAAGTGAGAATGGAATATGTCACTTTGAAGGAACAAATTGTTGACATCTTCACAAAAGTATTACCTAAAGATGCTTTTGAGTATCTTAGAAGTAAGTTAGGGGTGATATCTCTATCCAAGACTATTTGAGCAATAACAAAGATTTCCCTCCATCAAATGAGTTGATTGTTGGCATATTACAAATCAATGTAGAGGATACTTACTTTAGGATTTTTTCCTAAAGTAATAATTGTACTAAAGTTCCAAATTAGTCACAAAGCAAGGTGATAGAGGGAGAGATTAGAAGTTCCAGAAGATGCTATACTTGTATGATAAGATGCTAAAACAGTATGTCTTTGACATTGTTGTCAAAGAGGGAGAAAGAACAAAGTGAGAAACTAATCAATAGCATTTGAGGAACTGATTGACAATATTTGAGGAGAAAGAGAAAAAAGAAAAAATTTGTCAACAACATTCAATTAGATAAAGGGAGAAGTAGCAAGACACATATCAAATCTACATGATCAAATGGATAGAGGAAGAGAAATGGATGTTTAGGAAGATATAGTAGAAAGAAAAGAGAAAGGAAACACCAACTAAGAGGGAGAAGTTGAAACAATGTAATCAGGATAGCAGATCAGAGAGGGAGAAGTGGAACTGATGGTAACACAATTTTTTTTTGGCATTTGATTTACTATTTTAGCCTAGTTAGTATTTTGATAACTTGGTTGATCAATTTGGTTTGCCATCAATGCCAAAGAGGGATATTTTTGGAAATCTAATGGAAAAGATCATTATTCAAAAAGAGTATTATCAAAGAGGGAGACTATTGCAAAGAAGGAAGAATGATGATAGAGAATGTTTTCAATCATTGTTTTGTCATTGATGTCAAACCTACTATTTGCTGGAATGACAATTTCTTATAAGATCCAAGTACTATCATTTAGTTGATTGATGAAGAGGATTTAATCAACAAGATGTAACAAAAGTACCTAAGGGAAAGGTTGAGTTATGCTTTTGTAATGAAGCGCAAGGATCAATTAAGACAATGGTAAAATGATGTATTGATAGCATACTTAAAGATACATATGTTGGCCACAGTTAGAAAAATTGAAAGAATAAGTTGTAACAAGGTTGTTTGCAAAGCTTAACTAAGTTCATTAGTGAGTGCCAAGCAATCTAGTTCATGTCGAGTAGACTTTTAGTTAGAGCCAAGAAAATACAAAATCTAGTGTCTACCAAATGATATAGAAGGAGCCAAGAAAACTTCAGATGCCAAGAAAAATAGAAAACTTAGTGGATGTTGACTGATATAGAAGAAGCCAAACAAACTTCAAGTGTCAAGCATTAGTAAAAAGTAGTTGGTGTTGAGTAACATAGTATGTGCTGAGCACCAGAATCTCAGTAGTGTCGAGTTGCTACATTATTGGAAAAGTCAAAGATTTGCCAGATCTGAGCCAACAAGGTTGTTACCTTGAATTTTGTGAACTTGATGGAGGATAAGGATGATGTACTGGAGGCATAGAATTTTATTTAAACCATTCTTAGGAAAATTCTAGAGGATTCTTCATGATGTTTCTAGAAGGAACAAGATATGGGTTGGATTCAATGAATCCTACCTAATCCATTTGAACTAAAATTAAAGGAGGGAAGAAGTGTGTAGGAAAGATGATTCCAAACATCTATTTAAGGAGTTACAGGCCAAAAAGTAAGAGTTGTTGGTGTGCCAAATTGCAAAGTGGTTGAAGGGTGTTAAGGGGAAGGCATCAAGGAGAAGGAAGAATAGAGCACAAAGACTTTGCTTCAATAAGTTGTAAGAGGAAGGGGATTGCACTTCTATATTGAGCATGGAGACTCAAGGAGACAAAGCTTGAAAGGAGGACAATTTGTTAGAGTTACATGAATTGAAAGCTAAGAAAATTGTGAAGAGCTAAAAAGTGATCTAAAATTCGCAAGTTAAGTTGTGAGTTGTATCAAATCAAAAGTCCTTGTTGTTACTCTCTAACAATTGTGCCAACTAGGGTAAAATCCTATGGACTTAGGTTGATTTAATAGCTGTTTGTAAATCCTTTAACATGGTGGCATTCCAAGTGAATTTTCTAAAGTCCTCTAACCAAGCCCACTTCTAATAGGATGGTTAAATCCTTTATCTAGGTCACATTTAATAGTTTGTTGTAGCCTTTAATAGGGCAGGCCTTTCATAGGGCATCACTTTAGAGGAGTGAGAATTGAGTAGCATGTTACTAGTGGATTTTTCCAAATTAGATTTTCACATAAATCACTATGTTATGTGTTGATTTTTTATGTGTTATGCTTGCATGTTGATTTATAGTAACTTGCTAAGTAGGAAAAGTTTAAGCTTGGATGATTGAACAATTTAATGGGCTCACTTTACTTGATGAAAAAAAATTTATTAGGACATTTAGACCTTGAATAATTGATTAACCCCCCCTCTCAATTATTCTAAAGCATTTCTAACAATAGTGACCATACTCCTAACAACTAAAGCACATGACCTTAGAAAGGTCCTTCTTCTTCTTCTCACTTTGTCAATTCGATCCTTTTCTAGACCCCTTCTTTGCTTTTCCTTTCCCTGCTAGTGCAACATTTTCCTATTCCACTTCACTTTTCTGACTCTTTTTGGCACCATCGACAAGACTTAGTCTAAACTCCTCTTGAGTGAAATTAGTCCATAGTCGATACCAATTTGGTAAGGTATCTTGTGCACTAAAAACTTGAACAATTACACTCCAATATTTAGTAAACCTATTTATGGCTATTCTCAGTAGCTCATCATCACTAGGGCTATCTCCAATAGCTACTAACTCATTCTTGACAAGTCTAAGCCTAGTGAGGTAACTTGTAACATCTTCTCCCTAGTTCATCTAGGCATTCTTTAACTTCTCTCTAAGAATCATCTTCTTGTTTGTGGTAGCATTCTGGTATAGATTTAGAATGGAATCCCACATCTTCTTCACTGTATCTAGCTCAAGATATGTTAAACAATATGATCCTTGAAACTATCAAAGATTATCCTCCTTGCCTTGGCATTGCCATTCTTAATATGGTGCAAACTATGTAGCATCTATAGGTACAACTACAATAGTTGTAACATAATCCTTGATACCATTCTCTTCCAACAATAAAGAAAGTCAAGACTTCTAAATACTAAAATTCGAGGCACCATCCAATCTATCTTGATCTCTCAAGCCAGCTGAAGCCATCTCAAGGGATTAAATCAATAATTAATCTAAAGAAATCAATCTAGGTTTTATAAACACTTACTATGTAGCATCTATGGGTACAACTAAAATAGTGGTAACATAATCCTTGATACCATTCTCTCCGAACAATAAAGAAAGTCAAGACTTCTAGATACTAAAATTCGAGGCACCATCCAATCTATCTTGATCTCTCAAGCCAACTGAAGCCATCTCAAAGGATTAAAGCAATAATAAATCTAGGTTTTATAAACACTTAATTTCTTTCCTAGGGAAAAATAGTTCTACCCTCAACATTGCCCTGATACCATGTGAAAATTCTTATTGCAGTCACTGATTATTAATCTCTTATCTTAAATGATTATTAAACTACCAAAAATAAATTCACATGTAATATCAAAAATTAATACAAATGCAAATTCACTCATAAAAATACAAAAAGAAACTCACAACATAAAGAATACAATATTTTTGGACAAATTATCCTTGGAAAAAACCCTAAGGGAAAACCATTTCGACAGATGAGGAATTATATTCACTTCAGCAAATCAAGAGATACAAAATTCTTTTCCTCTCACTGGTAGAACTTAGACAACCTCCTAATTTCTCCCACTAATATTGCTCTATTGTTATCCCCAACACTATCATTGCACCCTTGCTAACACTATGAGGCAGTTTACTATCACTACAAACTTCATATTTTCCAAATGCCCCCTCTAACCCCCTTTTATACTACTCTTGTTGGAAAACCAATGATCAAGATTAAAACAACTTAACAACCCTAACCAAGTCATTTTATAGTTCCTTGTAAAAATGGTCAATAAATTAACAAATATTTGTCCCAACTCTAACCAATTTGTTAGTAACACAATTATTTTCTAATTAATCATATATGAATGAACAACTATCCAAACTACCTAAACTAACATAGTAAACACTTCCACAACCTCACCAAATTTAACATTAAACATAGATTTATGAATCTCCCACATACATTTGATCAGCACCATTTGATTATGCTTGTTGATAGTTACACATTTAGTATTTTCATATGCGAACATTGTAATGCTCTCAGCCATGGTTGTCTTGACCTATGCACAACTAGAGGAATACATTATGTCTCCTATATAAGAGAATATAGTAATACTATGCGATATCAAGGTAAATCTAGAATAAATTTATGGTGGAAAGATTTAGAAAATGGCTGCTCTTCGAATTCATAAAAATTGTAGTTTGCAATGCCTCGTAAAAATAAATGCTTCGGTGGAAACTACTGAGATAGATTCAACTAATTCCATGTTGGTTATAATAACACTTCAAAACTGAGAGGTTTGAAACTTTTCCAAAATGATAGAGAACTTAATTAATTTTTTGATGTTCAACCTTGGCTTCGTTGGGCTGGTAATGAGTTTCACAATGGGTTGTCCTTAAATCAGCAAAACATTTGGTGGTCTCCCCTGTTTGCCTTCCAGGGTATTCCTCTTGCAAAGACTCAAGGTGCCAGTGCTCTACGTTTCCATAAACGTGGAATTCACACTACTAAGGACATTTTTTCAAGAGTCACCATGAATTTTAGGTCTTGGGAGGATATGCAAGTTCAATAGCGCCTTGTACGTGCCGATCGCCAGACTTATGAGCTTCTGTTGTCTTCCATCCCTGTGCACTTACTTCATAAAGTGGGGATTTAGTCTGTTCGACCTTGGTGGTATGCTTGAAAGTGGTTTCCTGCCACTCCATTTACCAATTATAAGCCCAATATGGGATACAGATGGCTTTCACCCCACCTTTCAATGGTGGACACGCTTAATCAATGGCGACATTTGCATTCTTCGCTTTCTCAATGGAAAAAATGGTTCGACACCATTTGGAGTGCCATTACAAAACCTAAGATTCCTCACTTTGCTTGGTGCCTTTCTTTCCAAGGTCTTCCCCTGGGGCCTCGGCTCAAGCACATTGGGGTTCTTGATCTTAGATGCCCCTTCTGTGGCCAACCTGAGTCCTTTTTGCATCTTTTTTGGTTTTGCAAACATGCTCAAAATTATTGGCACTGGATCCATGATTTTTTCAAGCCTTTTAGGCCCGAACCTTTTTCATGGCACATGATCTTGCTGGGTGATTCCCCCAAATTTCCTCAAAAGTTTTCCCATATTTGGCATACTTTCAGGATGGAAATTTTTTTTTCTCTATGGAAAGATAGGAATGCAGTTTTATTCACTCATAGTTTTTGGATGTTAACATTGTAATGTACACTAAGGCATGCATTTGTAACAATGTCATTATGCAAATACATGTGCAAGCTAATAAAGTTGCCCTGGAGGTTGCCCACTTACAAGATTTGTTAAACCACTGGGGCAATGCTCCTTGTACCATTGCCAGAGTGCCTCCGGATGCCTCGGCTAATGCCTCCTCATCTAGCGGTCACTGTTCCAAATGCCAGTCCTCTGGTTGCGATTCACACACGCCGCACTCCCAGGGTCCCTGCCACCGCTCTCCTAGTGGTGGTCATGACGGTTGGAGGCGCCGCTCCACTTCCCCACCATGTGGTGGTTCGGGCTACTCTTCGGCTCCCCCCCTGGGCAGGCTTCTAGCTAGTCTCCGGCTCCTCCCCCTGGACGGGCACACTTTGGCAAGTTTCCCCAGCTGGCCTTGGCAATTTCTCCTCTGCGGCCAGACAAGAAGGATGCAAAGACTGCAACTACCCTAGATCCTGCGGATGCTGCTGACGGTTGGACTATTCCTAGTTTGCCTCACAATCCCACTTATGCGTGGGGATTTCCTGATAAAGATGATCCTCCTCCCTCTGCTGGTAATGCCTTGGCAGCATGAGGTTGTTTTAATTTTTTTTTTTTGATGAATAGTTTATAGTTGTTGGCTACGGCCATGTTGTTTACTCTGGCTTCGGCCGATTGAACTCATTCGCAGGGCGATCCTGTATCCCCCGGCCCTTTTTTGTGAATTGTAATCTTAGTAAATTTTATTAATTGAAAAGGACTATTCATCAAAAATTAATTTTTTAAATATTGGAAAGATATATTTTATTTAATTTAGTGCTTCTATGATGATTAAAAAAAGTCAATAGTTTTTTGGTTTGTTTGGAGAAATTAAATGGTTCTTGAAGATTTTATATGGATGAAGTTTGACTTATTACACATTTTAGATATTATATGGATTGAGTTTGACATCATGTTCCCTGATTTTTTTGGAATTGGACACCTTATAATCTTTAGCTTCTAATTGAAGAAAACCAACATAAATCTCTAGTGGTCATTAAAAATCCCCATAAATCCCCACACAAGGAAAAAATAAATGAAAAAGGAACATTAATTTTATACTTAAAAAATAGATTTTATTTTATTTATAATATTAAAAAAAAGTCTGTTAAAAAATTAAAATGAAGTATAAAATAATATAAAGAACATTTTATTATATTTATTAATTTTCATAAGATAATCATATTAGATAGCACAATTTTAATTTTTTAAATATAATAATACAAATTATCTATACAAATTTATTAATATTTTTAAAAAGGGCAGAGCAAACCAATTTATATAAATTTGGAGATACAAGTTCTATTATGCAACAAATTATAAGGGTTATAAATGATGTAAGAGTCACAAGAGTTATACCAATGTAATATTTTGTTTAATATGTACAATTATATCAATACAAATTTTTTATTTAATATGTAATTGACAAAGTTTTGATTATTTATCATTGATTTACTATTATTTGTGTAGATTAATTATTATTATGCGTCTCTCGATAAGAGGCTCACAAGTTAAAATTTAATTTATCATATGTTTAATAGTTAGGATTATAGGTTGGTAGGTATTTTAATATTTCATTTACAAGCATGAGAGAGAATTAATAATAATAGCATTTTTACAATTATTTAGAATTATAAGAGAATTAGTAACAATAGTTATTTTATAACTATGTTTATAAAATTGATTACTCAATTAACTAGATAGATTTACTTTGAAAAAGTTTACATAAAACAAAAGATATTTATTAAGATTTCAAAAAAAATCATTCAAATTTTTTAAACAAAGAATTTAATTTAAAAATATTTATAATTAAAAATAAATTTTAATTGATCATATGCTATTATTATAATTTCAATTAGTGTTGTGAGTTACATATTTTTATATATATTTCATCTTAAATTTTGACATACGATAAGGTAGTGGTTCTTGGAAATCCATTTGTGTAAGACTCAAAATATATGAGGCAATCAAGTAAAATAATTTTAATATCTGATGAATTAGAAATATGACATAAATAATTGAAAAATAAAAAGTAAAAATACTTGCATTTATTGGTTGAAGTAGAAAAATTAATCATTAGCTGCAAGTGATTGCAATAGTAGTAGGTAAGACAAATACAACAAGTGCAACATACTGACATGTACTTACCCTAATAGTTTTTATAATAATTAGAAATTTTAATTAAATATTGAATATTTTCAAGTATAATCAATAATTTTATGTTAGAAATATAAAGTTATGAGAATTGTATTACTAGATATATAACATTAATTTTTAAACATTTTAAATTGTGATATTTTACTATTTTATATATAGAAATAATTAATATAGTATTAGATATAAAGTATATATTAATATTTTTAAGTATTTTAAATTGTCATATTTTACTATTTTGTATATTATAAGTCTAGTATAAGATATAGTTTAGAATGTATAATAGTTCTATATTATATTATTGTTCAAATATAATAGTAATATATTATTTAATTATCATTGAAATTGAAATTTATAGAATTAATTATTATATGTAAATTTTTTATGAAGATATATATAATTATATATTTTTATGAAATATAGTTATTTATTGTTGTTCAAATAGAACTATAGTATTTATTTTTTCTATTAACTATAGAGAGATCAAAAGAATATACAATCACTGAGAGTCAAAACAAAGGCATAGCCTCACTCCAACACTAAAGTGGTAGGAGTAAAACTAGAATAGATCATATACAACAATAACCCAAAGAAAGATACAGAACTAGTGTAGAGTCTTAGAGTAGGCATCCACCCATGCGGTCCAACCAAGTAGGCCTTCCATCCAAATGATAGTCTTCCACTCCTGGATCTGGGATAACATAAAGATCTCCTCCTGTCTAGTGTTATGATTCTTCTTAATAGCTTGGTTCAGCTTCTAGCACGTGTGCTCAAACATCCGCAGATTATCAAGAGTCTTCCTCCATTGGTACCCATCTTTAAGCTCATAATAGAAGAACGTAGTTTGGCCATCCTTGAGAAATCTTCGTAATTTATCCTTTGCAATAATCATGGTGGTTTGAACTTGCAAGAATATTTTAAAGAACTATAGTATATTATTTAATTCTTAACATATATATTACAATTCACAAATTGTGTACTGAAGTTTTAGGTCAAAAATATGAAATATGACCTTCCAAAAAAAGTTACTATAATACAAAATCAATTGAGCCAATAAAATTGAAGATATTTAATTTTTATAATATAAAATATTATAAATAAATTACAAAGCTCCATTACCTAAAACTAATTATTTGTGATTGGTGCAATAGGTACAATAATAGCATCTAAGTGAAATTTAAACATTATAATAATAACCATATCATCCCAATGTAATATATGAATAATCAACCTAAAAGTAATTTTTCTCTTTAGAAAAATTGTTAGAATTTTGATAGATTTTGTCATATTCTACATAGACTTTAATAATATAACTAGACTAATTATGACAACACAAACAAATCAAAAATCTAATTTGATCATTTTTAAATAAAATAAAATAATGAAAACCCTAACAGTAATAATCTTTAATATAATTTCACAATAAAACGGCAAAGATGAACATCACTAACAATCTAATAACCCTAATATATTTGGAAGGATAACTCGTTGTTCATCTATATAAAATCTCAGATCATTAAATTGTAGCACTCACTTTTCAGTATCGACCAATACAAAGAATAACTTGGAAACGTCTTAAATCGCACAATAATGTCCATGAGTATATTTAATTTAATTGCTACACTAATCAGGTTTTTAAGCCTCCACGACACATCTGTGAATTCTATAGGTCATACACCAGATTTCTAGAGCGATTATACAGTGCTATTAGAGAACCAAAGAAAATGTATTACAGAAATGTACGAGGCTCTCATTCAAAATGTCTCACAGAGTGATCAAGCCTTTATATTATGGCTGACTTTTATCCGTGCACAATTAGAGGAATAATTCGCGTCTCCTAGAAAATATAAGTCAATGTGTGATATTATGGTGACGGATGCAATCAATCATTTCGCAGTATCAATCTCCGTTCGATTTGCTGTCAAGGTGTGAATCCAGAATATATTTGACATTGCTTTGGAGGTGGCAGGATTCGGAGTATGGATTAAAAGAACAGCCATGTTTCATTAAAAACATGGCACGAAAAAAAACTATTTAGAGAGATTCGGCCGGATTCCGCGTCTGTTAAAACAGTACCTTCAATACCGAGAGGTTGGACACTTCGTAAAATGGTAGAGAAAGAAGTTTATTTTAAAATTATTACAAAATTATATTTTATCTTAATTTTTAAGTTGTAATCATACAAAATTTCTAAAAGGTCTTTAGTCTACTGGTGAACTTGCTCCTATATCATAAAGAATGAAAGTCATACAAAGTCAGTAGCTATTATGCTTCCTCAAAAATTAAGAAAATGAATATCTTATATATTTTTTCTTAATAATTAAAAACGTACAACTTAAACCTCATGTCCTATTGAAAATCCCCCACACAGGAAAAGAATGGAAACAAGATATTATTTTTATATTCTCAAAAGTATATTTTATTGTATTTTGTAATATTATAATAAGGTTTATGCTAAAAAATATAGTATACTATAGACTAGCCTAAAGATTATTCTATTATATTTATTAATATTTATAAGATAAGGATATTATATTTTTAAAAAGACATAGATCAAACAAAAACTAAAGTAAATATGCACATTAAAAAAAAATCATATTATGAACAGGTGTGACCCGTACCAATCTAATTTTGGCCAAGGTATTAATACAATCACACTGATACATTACCAAGGAAATAGAAATGGAAAGTTATTTTCAAATCAATAGGAAATATCCAACATAATCAAGTGGTATATTGTAGGAAAACAACTCTCGTGCAATAAATCAAAAATTCATCTTCTTTGAAACTCACAAGGTGATATCATTGGAAATTTGTTCAGTGCTCCCCTTAGGATTCGTGACAAGGGCTTAACTGCCTCCTATGTACTATAAGTTGACTGGTTGTATCAGGGATTGATAGATCAGTATTTTGGTGCAATGGAAACACCCCTCTAACAAGTGGTATCAGAGCTTAATAGATTGGTATTTTGGTGCACTTTGAGTCCAAATGGGCATAGAGCTTGGAAGACTCGAAAAATCACATTTCAATATAAAATACGTTTAGTTTAGTTTGGATGTTGTTGATTTTTGAGGTAATTTTTTTTCCATCCAGGCCATTTTCGCTTGGGCATGCAAGTTGAGGTTATCACTTCTTGCTTGGTGCAGATTTATCTGCATAGATTTATTTTGAAGCTTGTGATTTGAGCGGTTGGCAGCTCTTCATCCAAAGCTCATGCGACTCTCCTTAAACTCATGGAATTTTCCACCAGTGGGTTGTACCTTATTTTTGCATGGTTGTTCTTTGGAAAATTGGAACCCAGTTTTATTCTAATATCGGTTTCCTTTGCAGGTTGTTTCAGACTCTTCTATATTGGTATGTGATCCAATCATTTCACATGAGGTCCACCTAAGCTGCTTCCTTTTCGTATTGTGGACTAGTCGTTCAACTTCTTTTTTTGGGGGCCTTGTGATTTTCGGCGACCTTTGCCTAACTTGGCTCTTTGACTCTTTATGGGCTCAATGGTATTCGGGTGGTCCACTGATTTCATCCCTCTTTACAAGCAGTTTTTATCATAAGATAACATGCATTACAGTGTGTGATATTTTCTATGCACTAAGTTTGGTTTGGCCCATGAGGGCGCTAATTGGTCATTGACTACATAATTTTTATACCCATCCTCCTCCTTGCTCTGTGTGCTAACTGAGAAGACTTTGTACACATTTTTTTTGTGTGAGTAGGTGCCCATCCTTTTTTCACACACAAGCGTTCAATGAACATTTTTTGGAGCATTACTCCTCTAGCCTTAGGCCCCTCCCACCACCTTGTTTGGAGGGCATGTGGAGTTTCTTTGGACGCACACTTTGTAGTTTGGTAGATTGTTTATAGGTGATTTCTATAAATGTGCCAAAAATTACGGCATCACCCTCCTTGATCCATGCTGGCCTTTCTCTTCTATTATGCATGTGGAGTATGGGAAATTATTATTGCATTTGTTTTTGCCACATTTTGGGTGGATTCAACCAATGCCTTGTTTGACATTTTTTTTGGATGATTGGAAGTTGAGCTTTTGGAGAGATGCTCTCCTTGATTTCTGAGAGCAATTGGTTTGGAGTTATTTGTAAATATGGTTTCACACCCTCATGTGGTTCTCAGCAGTGGTTTGGTCTTTTATTTATGGTGGTTTCTTCTCAATTCAAATGGTTCCTTAGCCTCCTTGTCTATTTGTGGGCAATTTTTAAACCAACAGTGGACAACCTAGGCCACTGCACAATGCCTTCACTTTTGGTGTCATGGCCAGCACATGAATTCTTTTGACTCTTAAGACTTGCGTTCTACCTAAGGATCCTCCCAGCTTGCTCTTTGGGTATTATTTTAAGAGTTTCTTGGCTCATTTAGTGAGTTGCTCTTCTTTTTTGGCAAGGCTAGTCATGGTACCTATAGCCCTTAAGCTAGTGTATTTTTGCCTTCTCCACTCAATTCCTAGTAATGTGGATCTATTTTTTTTTTGGATGGCATAATTTGCTGGCCATTTCTGGCACCAACCCTTTATTCGACACATGTTTTTGGGGGCTAGATTTTTTCCAGCATGGATCATTTTTAAGGCATTCTTTTTGCCTTGATGACCACTTGACTGTCAAATTTGGGCTCATTACTTTCAAATGTTAGTGCCATGTCAATATTGCATCAACAATCCTTTCACTACTTCAAACTCTGTTTGGACTTACCTTCACATTTTTGTTCATATCTTGGGCATATGGACTTCGTTCTCTACAAAAAAAGATATTGCCAAAAATCTAATTTTGAGACCTCACATTAGTACATATAATTTTTAACTTTTATGCTTTTTGGATGGCTTTTCTTGTTGTCAAAGTTAGAGGTACAGTTTTGCACTCTAGGAGACATATCTTGAGCATTTGATCTCTAATTTGAGAGATATTGATATCATTGGAAAGGTCTTTCCAAGCACTTTCTAGTGATGTTGGTTATTTTTTCAAATTATGCTTTAGGCTTATTCTATTCAATTTTTTCTATTTTTTGCATTCTAGTCAATATCTTTTTTGTTTCACGTCCGAGGATCAATTTTGTTGTTTCAGATGATTTCTCATAACTTATACTATCTATTATATTAGTCTTATGTCTCTTTTGGTCTATTTAGATATCATTTGTATGTATTCTTGCAAATGCACTAAGGTAAAGTGTCATATTGCATCTGTATTTTTATTTCATTGTTTTTTCCTTATTTTTCTTTCTAATTCAAGCAGTGTCATCTGAGGTCACTCATGTAGATTATTGTATTCTTGGGATTCACCATATCTTGTGCCTTATTGTACATGCACTACTCTACTTAATGTGCTATGGGGAGTTGATATTTTTACTTGATTTTCCATCTTCCTTTGTTCATTGAGTTTCTCATATGTAGCATCAGCCTCATGACTTGTTTGAGATTGATCACCTCAATACACACATGTATTCTTTTGTGCATCTTGATTTTGGTTCCTTGACATCTAGTTCTTTTGGCCCACTTCTTTAGTTGCTTCTCACCTCACCCTTATCTACATTAGGGGGATTCTTTTTTTTTTTCTCATGCTTCTTTGGTTGAATGGAGTGAGCTATGTATTTAGTATTTATTGCTATGTACTAAGAAGATGTATTAGTTGGGTACTTATGCATTACAGTGAGATGAATCATTTACCATATATACACTTTTTTTTTGTTCCTACTTTGGTTGCAACCTTCTATGTTTGATTGATTAGCTCTTTAGGCTTTGGTATTTCATGCCATATGTATCTTTGAGTTTAGTTTTTTACCTTTGTGTGCCTCCTAATTTGATGCAGATTATAGTCTTCTCTACCTAGTCAGGTTCTATTTCAGGGGAGGTCCTTTAGATCAGCAGTTACTTTTGATAGATCCTTCTAGCTTCTACATGCTTTAGTGGTGTTCTTCATGATTATGTTTTGTTGATATCTTTTAAGATATTCCCTAGTTTGGAGGCTTCTTCAATCCTTCACTAGTTTCTTTCAACATATTTTCCATCTCTTTGTATAGTAGGGTTTTTCCTATGTGGGTTTCTTTATTTCTCCTCTTTGTAGCAATTTGGTTGTGCTTGTGTATCTCATTAGGCCTTGTTGTCGGGACCCAAATTTAATTTCAATAGTAGTTTGTAGGTTTTTAGATACTCCCTAAGTTTATCTGAATTGGGGGGGGGGGTGTTAGAGTAATTGGATGTTTCCTAATTAACTCTAGTCTACTTAAGCTAAACTTTAGGCATATAATAATGAATTCTTTTATTAATTATTATGATGCAACCTAGGTTAGACCTTTTTAGGGTTTCAATCTCATTTATAAGGATGATCTCTCTTTTTAATTAAATGATCAATTCAATTTTTATTAATAGAAATATCTCTTTTTTCGCATCAAGAATATCTCTACTATGGATGTGGAAATTCCAACCTCCATAGCTTTTGCTTTTCTCTTTCTATGACTAGTGTTTGCATCCAAGTGATCTATGGGAGAAACGGGATTGATGTTTCATCAATTTCAATAGTCTTGACCATCATTGAGACTATTTAAATAAAAACGGAGTCTCAAGAAATCAAAAAAGGATAAACAAAAGAGGAAACAAGATTTGAAGGAATCTAAAAGAAGGAAGACAAGTGGAGAGAGACACGAATCCTTAGAACTAGTAGAGTCATCAACATTAGAGGATGACGGTGAGCTTTGTGATGTTGATGTAGTGGAAGATATACAAATGCAAGAACTTTATGAAAAATTAGAAGAAATGGGCAAGAAAATTCATCAATTGAACACATAAGAGTATAAAGTGATAAAATTGAACAACAAGAGGTATGACTGAGATATCACACTAGTAAATGCTCCTGACATACTAAAACAACTTATATAAGGAAAATCTTACAAGAAGGATTATGACCTAATAAACTAGATAAAGATGTAATACTAACGCTTTTGATCCACTTTATGGATCAACCTCAAAGCATATTGCAAAAATCTAGGATGTAATGTATCTAGTACATCAGTTTGGATCAGAGGAAGAGAAGGGAGCTATCTAAGTAATAGATCTTCAGTATTTTGTATCCCCATTGATAGGGGTTACTAGTGACCATATCAATGAAATGTATTTTCAAATATCCATGTCACCAATAGAGACAAAAAATGCACTTTATAGGCAATTGGCAGATCTTAAGAGTGTAGTACTAACACACAAACACATGAAAGATCTATGGGAGACTCTAATGAATACATCAAGATTCTGATACAAGGACACTTTGGAAAGGTGGTAGTTCAAAAAAAAAAAAGGAGAAGAATAATATAGTTAACCCATTATAATTAATGACCAAAAGGGGGAAATATAATATACAAGAAAGACATAAACAACAAGAAAATGGAGATAAAAGGGGGAAAATAATAAGGAACCCATGGGGATATATACAAAAAGGAGGAGTAAAATAAGACATGCGAAAGAGAAAACAAAAAAGGAAGCCTCCAAAAAGGGGGAGTAGACACAAAAAGTCTAAAGACTTAGGTAGATAGAAAGGAGACTGACTAGCATAAACCTATGAAACAACATAAGTCTTGTTAACCCATAAATTTATTTCCAAGTGTAAAGGTTTTTCCATCAATGCCAAAGTGGGAGATTTTTGGACTAAACTACACTAGCATGATTGACCAAGAAAAATGGTGAGAAAAGAACTCAAGCATTGAGTAAGTGTTGATGTGTTGTCATTCATTGGAAACCACTTAACAAGAGAATTGAAGTGTTTCAAGTGCAACCACTAGTAGACTTTCATATTGGTCTCAACAAAGGGAAGAAGATTACAAGCCTATGATAGGTAAATAGATGTAAAGGTTTTATTCTCATAACCTAATTACCATTAATGTGATGAAATTAGAATAAGGTCTGAAAGCAATACATGATATGCACATAGAGAGAAGAAAAATATATGATAGAAGTATGCAAGGATTTAGGTTTATAACTAGATTTACAGATTGATAGATAGGCCTACATCTATAGGAACCTATGCTTAGGAAGTCATAGGTATCTTTTGACTATGCTCATTATGTATTTAAAATTTTGAATGCAATGATTTGAGCGAGATAATTTTTGGGGCATCTACCTATAGAATGAATAAGGTATATAAGTTTAGTTAGAATTAATTTTGAAGTTGGTTTTGCTAGAGATTTCATTGAGAAGAGTTCTATGGAAAGTAGACTAGAAAAAAGGAACAATTAGTAACAATAGAGAAATTCTCAAGGAGTGAAAGGTGATAGTAAATATAGAGCGTCTACTAGATTAATCGAGAATAGAGGAAGTATATCATTACATATTCATAGAGCATCTCAGAATATCTACAAGGAAAGTTGTTCCACATCTTTAAATCTAATATTTAGTTTTATTTCTTACAATTGCAACTATTGTAATCCTTTGACAAGGAAGACTTGTAATAAGTCTTTGTAATCCTTTAACCAGGTATCTCTTAGAAGGAGATCAAAATCCTTTAACAAGGTAGCCTTAGGAGGCTAATGCAATCGTAACAGTCCATGTTCATTCCTAACAAGATGAGTTCTTAGAAGGAATAGATGTAAGCCTTTAATAGGGAAAAATTTTACTTACAAGGAAAAGATAGTGGGTATATTACTCCCACCATGGTTTTCACGATCATATCTGTAATGCCCCGCAAAGGGGATCCAAAGAATTAACCTAGAATTTCACTAAGTTTAGTAACATTTTTTTTTTTTTTAAATATAAAAATAAATACCACATATAACTTATGCACCATAACAGAAGCAATAGAAATGTCCATCTAAAAGTAATCATAACATACATAACAGATTACATTCTTTAAGGATCCCTTAACATTGAATTACATCTAAGTCAACTAACATTATAGAATCCATCTAATACAACAACCACATGAAATAATAATGATAAGTCCAATGTTTATACATTAAATTTCCAAATGCTCAATCATCTATTGTACATGTCATAGGGTATGAAAACCTTAAAAGAATATACATATGTGAAATAAGATACATCATCCTATTCTAATCCATGATACATCAAAGTAAAGATAACCACATGATACATATGATACATGATCATAGAAGATATACATCCATCATAAAGATCAAACATAATAAACTAAGTGCATGGTTCCTCCCAACCGTAAATAGCATCATTAGACCATTGTGGATCCTAGCCATCCCTCCGTGCATAACATTCCAAATTACCAAAGAGATCATCGGTATTAACATAGTAGGAATGTCATTCCTATCATATACTACACGATATGCAGAAAGTAATCTAACATGCAAATAAAAGCATCAGACAACATCACCTGACATATTCTAATCATCAATGAAAGGATACATATCCACCATCATGAAGGACACATTAGCCACGATGTCTCAATGAATCTCAAATGATGAGAGTGGAAAAACACTACCAGCCGACCACGTGGTACCTAAGTGGTCCACTCCCACTGTGATGAGGAGATAATCTCAAGTCCCAAATAGGCTATCCAATAACACATAGCATAAATCTCTATAAGTCCAGGAATCCTAAAAGTATACTAACTCAAAGGTTCCAAACACAAAATCAACATCTAATCCTAGAGGCACACAAATACATGTAAGAACCTACTATACAAGCAGGAAAGTGTCATCGCATTTGTCACGTACAAGTTACCCTATTAGTTAGCTAAATTCCACAGGTCCATACTGATCTCATGCGGCCACTAGTATCGTCTCATACTGACAAGGCATACTATGGAATGCAAGGTCACAACCATGCGTTCTCTCTACTCCCATCCTAGTCCATACAAGCACTCAAGGCATGGGCAAGAACCAAAACACTTATCTTTTTAGGTTCATTTAGTTAGTATTAGGTGTGAATGTTTTCACTTATTAATCCAACTTACGATGAGTTACCCTGACAGCCTCTTAGGGCCCTAGCACCCATTGCAAGCCACTTCCCGACACTACATGCATATATCCTACCCTAAGCTCATGGAATCATAAATCTCAAAATCACAAAAGATAATCCATAATAAAAGTCATCAAATATACATAAAAACATCAAATCTCCATGAGCAAATATCCACAGAAAATCATGATCACAATAGCTCTCTATTGGCAACTGAAGTATCACTGATAATCAAAAGTATCCATTGGTTCTCAATAACCAAAATATATCTCAATCATATTGATCGAAGATCAAGAATAAATCCACATCTCAGTCCCATCATGGTGACTAGAAAAATAACCAAGGATAACTAATCGAAGAACCAAAAATGGTTAAGTCAAGTGTCTCATACATAAGAATCTCAACTATAACAATTAGTAATTTACAAACATTACATAGAGCATTCCATCACATAACCATGGTTGGGTTCATAAAGATCGAGATTAAAACATCATCATGACATCACAATCACATAATCCCCCAAGCCTCTGGTAGACGTCCTATAATTGGTCAACACTAGTCAACCCAAAACCCAAAACAATAGCATAAAGAATACACAATGCAAACACATGTTTTGGTTTTGCTAAATTTACATACTTGAATTTAAATGTAGAAGTCTCAGTTTATGTTTCCAAGTTTGGAGAATGAATGGAGGAACATTTTGTACATTTTTCCATGTACTGTTTTGGATGAGTAAAAGTTTTCCATAATAGGTCTAAAATCCATTTTCAAATTATAAGATTTGTTTGAAAATGTCCCCCACCAAACTATCAATTAAATTTCATATACTTTATTTAATAATTTAAAACAATTAAATTAAATCTTAATAGTTGAAAATTATACAAGAGTTCACCATAAAAATAACCTTTGATATAAATCATTTATCAATTAATAATTCAAATTTATTATTAACATATTTACATATTACATACATAAATACATACATACATACATACATACATACATACATATATATATATATATATATACATTTATATATATATATACATACATATATAAATAATTATTATTATTACATTTTATAAAATTGAATTAATAATTTTGATTGATACAATATAACATATAAAAAATTAATAACAATGAAAATCGATTTCAAATGAAACGACTGTTATAACACACATATATAATTATATGCCATCGACGGTACGCAGGACCCTATGGTCACAGGGCCTGCGACGTCAATGGGTACTATGTACCTCTGTCGTCGTAGTACCTGCAACAACTGGTACACTACGACTGCAGTTGGCATGGGGGCGCGGGTCTCGTCCCCCCCCCCATTTTATGCATTTTTTTTAAAAAAAAAATTGCATAAGCAATTTCAACTCGCCAATTATTATATGCGATTTCGATTTTAACAAAGTTTAACATTTTTAAAACATAATCGATCAATGGTATGACATTTGATTTTTAAATGAATAAATATATATATGTATATATACATATGTATGTATATATATATATATATATATATATATATATATATATATATATATATATATATATATATATATATATATATATATATATATATATATATATAAAGGTATATATGTATATATATATGTGTGTGTGTGTGTGTGTGTGTGTGTGTGTGTGTGTGTGTGTGTGTGTGTGTGTGTGTGTGTGTGTGTGTATAGACGCAGAGATAATCAATATCACAACACATAAACATGTATATATATATGTATATGTGTATACAAATTTGAAAATATAAACAATTTATTTAAAAAATTTAATTTATAGAATTTTCCTAGAAATTTATATCTCAAATTTATCCAAATATTAATCTAATGGATTTGACTATGAATTTAAACCCTAGCCCCGTGCTCTTTTCTGATTTATGCATAAAAGATTCTCAAATAAATTTAACTACCCATATTCGGAATGCATACAATTAAAATAGGAAAATCCTCAGAAGACATATGGAAGACACGAAGAAGACAAGAAATGCAAGATGCAGAAATAGCATAAGTAAAATCACAAGAATCTACTCAGATTCTGATGCTAATTCGCTCTTCCTCAGAAAACCCGCAGAGCAAGCTCCTCCCTTCTTCAGAATTCCTGAGTCCTCTAATGCTCCAAATCCTCTCCAAACGCTATGTCTAAGCTTCTAGGAATGCCTGAATATAAAGAGTTCTCAGGAAACATCTAGAATGCTTCTAGAAACAGCTAGAAGGTGTCACCAACTAAGCATGTGTCTTTTCCAACCTTCTAGATGAATCATAAGGTTGTAGACACCATGAGCTTAGTTGATGCACTAACCTCCGTGTTGTTGACATAAGAGAAATAGAAAGGCGCATTAACTCCTAGGCAAGCTTATAACTCCAATTTACTTTTTATATAATTTCTATTTAAATTTTTATAACTTTCATTTTAATTTTTATAACTTTTATTATTATTATTTATTTATTACTTTTATTATTATTTATAATTATTATTAATTTTAATTTCTAATTATTTTTTATTTAATCCCTTTTCCTCAATTAATTCACATTTAATTATTTATAATCAAAATATCAAAGACCATGATATTTTATATTAATCTTCTCAAATAATTAATTTATTAATTAAATCCATTTATTAAGACTTAATTAATAGAAAATTCACCATAGACCTCCAAGATAAAGTATAGAAACCCATCATAGAGAAATTCACACAAAATCAGTCTAAAGGGTTAAAAATCATTAAATATGTCATCCGACACATTCGGTGGGTAAAATATCCAGATACTTGTCCTACCTCACTAGGACAATTGGTTTAAGGGTTTGGGATTTGGACTTGAGAATTTATCTCCCTTCTCTTATCATTGAGATAGTATAAGGGTACGCTCATCTTGGCAATTCAGGGAAGTTGATACCCGGTACCTGCAACCTGCAGAAAAAACCATGCATGTACATACAATATATATAATGCTAAGCTAAACAGGCAATGGCAGGATGTGGTGCATCATGTAGATCTCGACTAAGTAGGTGACTATGACTTCTTTCCTTAACCATATCAGAAACGCCATACAATATGAAAACACGCACACCATACACATGCAAGTATGGGGTAAGTATGCATAATAAAACACATGAGATAATAAACCATCTAAATAATCATCAACAATAACTAAAAGCAATATAATGGTCATCATGCATACATGAAATGTAAAGTCTAAATGATCTCATCATGTAACCACTGAATCCATAACATAATGTCTGATAGTCTCAAAACAATACCAGTAATCCATCAACATAAAACTAGTCTATCATAGTCTGATAATAACAACAACAATGTCTAGAAAAGATGTGAATGAGGGTAGGCACTACAGCATTGGGGGATTTTGAATAAAAATGTTCATGTCATTGATGTATGCATCCTTGTTGAATGTTGTATGGTTTTACTACATTGCTTTTCTCATATTCTTGACTACAAAAGTGATAGTAACAAGGTGTGTATTTAAGCTAGCTTTGCATTGTCTAATAGAATTTGCAATGTACTGATTCACCCACCCCACCTAGCCCCCAACCCCTCTTTGTACTAATTAGGACAAAAAAATTTCATGGTTTGGCTAAATTTTAAAGAAATATATTCAAGAATTTTATCAATGTCCATGTATCATTAACAAAAGTAATGTGGGGGGATATAAAAGAGTTTAAGTGGACTACATAAGGAGATACAAGGTTTGACTTGTTGAAATAGAAAATTATAAAACAACCAATTTTAGCACCTCTAGATTTTAATAAGGTGTTTTAGGGAGATTGTAATGATAGTGGTAGTGAAATTGTAGTTGTTTTGAGCTAAGAAGGTATACTTGTTTTTTATTTCTGTAAGAACTCAAATGATCCCAAATAAAAATATCATGTTTATGATCAAAATATTTATGCTATAGTTTAGGCATTGAAGGAGTGATGAAATTACCTTTTCCCTAAGGAGTTTTTAAAATATAATGACCATCATTCTTTGCAATATTTGAATAGTCAAGGAAAATTGAATCAAATGCATTTAAAATAGGTTAAATTTATATAGAGTTATACATTTATTTTGAAATAGAGGAGTGGAAAGTCTAACCAGGTTTTAAATGATCTTAGCAAGAGACACATTTTGGTGATAGAGATGTAGGTTAACATTGTGGGTTCAAGGAAGTCAAGAGTTTGTATCTAGAGGATCTTGATTTTTGTAAAGCTCAAAAAAATTGTACAAAGCCATTTACTCTAGACAAAACCATGTGCTTGGATTCATCATCCAAGATGGTATGTTTTTCAAAGGAAATAAATTATGCATATTAAGGAGTTTAATGAGGGATAATCTCATTAAAGATAAGAATAGTCGAGGAATACCCAAAATTTTTGGTCTTGCTAAAACCCTTGCTCTCATTAGTGAGAACTATTACATAATAGAGTTACAATAAGATGTCAAAAAAATTGTATAGAGTATCAAAGTATGTCATAAGGTGAAAGAATTAAAAAAATACATTGTTATATCATCCATAGCCTACACTAGAGAATACATTGTTAGGTCAAGGCACCAAGCTTGTTCGGTACATTTAGAGAATACTATGGAAGAAATTAAAGACAATTTAAAATTAGGCTTAGCACATCATACACAAACTAATGGACATGTAGAAGTAGTAAATAGGAATTTGAAAAACCCATTGGAATTTTTGGTGGGATATAAAACAAATGGATGATATTTCATTCTACCACATGTAGAGTTTGCATAAAATAATTGTGTAAATAGGAGCATAGTGTTAAATTACCATTTCATATAGTATATGAAAGTATTCCTAGAAATACTTATGAATTAAGGAATTTGGGAAAACGGGATTCAAGTAGTGTCAAACTTCAAGACTTTGTAGGACACTTGAAGAAATTTCATGAGGAAGTGAGGAAGCATGTCACTAAATTGAATACACAGTAAAAGGCTATGGAAAATAAGAAAATAAGACATAAATAGTTTCATATTGGAGATGAATTCATAGTTTATTTGAGAAATGAATGAACTTCTAGTGGGTACATATAATAAGTTAAAGATAAAAAAGTTTAGACCATTTAAAATATTAAAGAAGCATGAATTAGGAAATGCTTATTTAATAAAATTTGTCAATAAACTAAATATTTCACCAATGATTAACATTTCAAATAAGAAAAAATAACATGAGAGAGGTGTTGAATATGAGATCACAAAATTTCAATGAAGTATTCCAACAACTATTTCAGCTACAAAAGAGCTTGAAGACATTTTGGATAGTTGAATAAGTAGAAGCACAATAAACATGACATGGAGAATAGCTAGTCAAATTGAAAGAAAGACCAGATGAAGATTCATCATGGCTCACAAAAGAGGAGGCTAGATTAACCATATTTATTTTCCTCTAAATATCTGTGACATGACATGGCCACTTCTCAAATTACCCTAGGTTTCTAATGTAGTCCAACATCTTGGGTATTAAGGAAATCTTGTGCCACTCCTAAAAATATATGTGTAACTTGTCTTTTTAATTAAGGGCTATCTCAGTGTAGAATTGTTACTTATAGAATCTTACTATTTTTATTAAGTTATTGTTTGATCTTACAATGTAGTTATTTATTCCCTATAGGCTTATTCTATATATATCAGCTTGCTAGTAAAGTTTCTTGGCAATATCATGTCTATTTGCAATTTTTTTAATTTTTTGGGTATTGGCATTAGGATATAAAATTTTAAAATTAAATTTGAAGGATTTTGAGGCTCTAAAATTGGGTAAAACCTTAATATAATAGATCTTGTGCAAGGTAGGCACTCTAGAGAACATTGTGGCATTTTTAAAATTGGGTCATAATAACCAATTAGAACAACTGAAAATGAATTATGGTCTCTAGAAGTTGTGCTATTTCAAATGAAAGAAAATAAAATTCCACAAGTTTTTATGGCATTATCTAATGTAATAAAAATGAATAATAATAATCATTATTACTATGAGTAATCATTCTGTAAATTTTCTCGACACTTTGTATGGAATTTCTTGGCATCTTTGTATTAGGGGACGATTTCGGGTTTTCTTGCAGGTTCTTTCTTGAATGAACCCTTGAAACTATTTTTAATTTTAAATAATATATATAGTGGCCCCGTCCAATTTTTTTTTAAAAGAAAGATATGAATTATAATATCTTAGGGTTCGTCAACCTCAAAACTTAGGGTTAAAATTTATAGAACTTTTAGGCAGTGAAAAATTTCCTATATAAAGAAGGCCCCTAGTTTTGTATATAAAATGGTGGGTTTGTCCTACAAAATATTACAAGAAAATGTTCATGTAGCTTTGTACATGTTCTATTTTTGAATATTGTAAGTTTATTTTATTGGAGATAATAATAAGCCTATTTTCTGTTCTATTGCGCATGTTTGTGTTAATAAAAGGAATACCCTTCATCAAGTATATGGCAACTGGACCTCTAAGGAGGTAATGCAATTACCAAAAAAAGTACAAGATTTTTTTGTACTTACCATATAATTTAGATTGAGTGTCATAACCAATATATAATTTTTTTAGCAAAGAACTCTATGTATCATACTTGGACTAAGAGTGTGGATGTGTATTATCATCATTTTTTAAGGAAATGATTGTAGGTGGAATTATGAGTTGATGATTAACACTAATGAAATATTTCAAATTATATTACCACACCTATCACTTGGTATAAAAAAGGATGCATTTTTTGTTTAGATTATACTTGTGTTATTATGTTATCTTATAATTAATTTAATAATATATGTTTCAAATAAGAATATAAAATAGAATGAAGGTGCTATTCACCTTGTAAAATAGTTTATCAAAACTACTAGTCCAAATCTCTCTTGGAAAAAAAAATAAATGTGTGCTCATAAATGTAAGGGGAAACCTGTTTATAAAATAATAAAATGTATTTTCTTCCTTTTCAAAATAACTTGCACAATGTGAGTTCCCTCATTTAAGAATTACATTACACAGATAGATGTGAAATAAACATAAACAAAACAAAGCCTTAATTTTTAAAACATTATTTGAAGCCCAATGAAAATGAGCCAAATGAGATTCCACACTCTCTTTTTCTTTCCTTGTTTACAAGGTGGAATTGTGATATAACTAGGGAAGAAACAAGAAACATAAGAACACCTTATTTTGGAGCTTTACTTCTTTGATATTGATGAGATCTTTGGTCATGGAATCCTTGAAAATCTATTATAATCCTAATTAATAACTTATAGGTGTATGTGAAGGTGCACTTGCATGGGTTTTGTTAAAAAATAATTTCATGAGTTATTGATCATTTATGTTGAATGCCTTAGCCAATACATCTTAAAGAATAGAGGAATCAACTCCAAATACTACAAATTCAACCACTTAAACTCTTGCCAATTGACTATTAAGAGAATAATTGATTTGTATGCAATTTCTCAATGTTTTTTAATAGAAATGAATCTTATTACATAAAAAAACATTTCAAAATAAATTTCTCTTCATACATAACTCACCCTTAGATACCATTTTTTCAATTAAGACTTCTAACTCTTCTAGCTTCCTTTCTTATTCTTCAATCTCTTCCATGTCCTTAACATATCTTGATCCATATTTAAAAGAATTTTATTTTTTAGAAATATCACTAGACTCATACCTTTTATTATCCTTGGAAATAGGATCTTTAAATGTAGATTATACATTAGAAAAATTGTCACCAAATCTATTCATTTCATAAGTAGATACCAACCAATGATTCTCTTTTCACCTTAGGTATTGTTCTATTTTCATTAATTGGAAAAAAATTGATGTTGTAAGGAGACAATGATCTTAGTATTTTTAAAATGATTTCATCTCCATCCATGGTTCCACTAGAGTATCTAATTCCACAAACAAGATATGTAATACTTTTAATTTTTCACACAACCTTAGTGCATTCACCACATTTTTCATCTCATATCTAATGCATGAACTTGTAAAATTAAATTGTAGTAATATGTAGATCTAATCTATTAATCACATGCATGAAATCTTACCACATAACACAAAGATTTGGTTACCCATAAACCCTCCAAGGTGAATGAAAAATTGGGGTTGGGATGACAGCCACAAATTTTTGCTATTGTAGTAATAAAGTTAACTTGTTAGGGTTATAATGTTGATCACATTTGATGATCTACCTTGTGAGGGGTCTGCCTTGTTAAAGGTTGTTAAGATTGTTAGGTCTTACCTTGTGAGAGGTTTTTACACTTAAAATAAATCAAGGACTTGGTTAATTGATTTAAATAAGATTTGTTAAGACCACTCTATTAAGATATTATCCCTAATCCAGTCTGTTAAAACTAATTTATTACCTAACACTTAATTTTCTTATAATAAGTTGGTTTCAGATCTCCTCTCTTCAATTTGATACAACCTCTGATTTGATATAGCTTTATTGTCCTACACTACTTGATAAGGTCACTTCCTTTGTTCTATAATAACCAAGATCAACTCTTTTGCTTCCTTTGCAATACTCACACTTTCACACTTGATCTACTCTATGATTGCATGAATAGCTTACTCAATTCTTCTCACCATTATTTTATCAAATATGGTTTTGATTTTCTCTATTTAAATATTTCTTTAAGAGTTTTCTAGATGCTTCCTTATTTCACCTCTCCATCTGATTGGTTAATCACACCACATAAGGATCTATGATCCATGTCATAAAACACATAATAACCTTTGCAAGAACCTCTATGGTATTAAATATCATGTCAATGTTGGACTAAAATGGTTTACCTCAAAGTTTGCATCATTTTTTACTTGAATGTTAGTTTAGTGTTACTTAGCACTTACTATCTTTGATACTTGGAATTCATTGTACATGTTATTGATGCTCGGTCTACTCTATTGTACTCAATAGCTTCTATGTAACTCAACATCAATGTGTTTGAACCACTTGGCAATCATTAGGCTTGGATTATACTAAAAATAATCGGTTTCCAAAGACTTTCTCAAATCCTATAGAGCTTCACATATATGTGTTTATTTACAGGTCTTTATATGACATGACCTATATAGAGTACCTCACTTGTAGTGATGACCTTCTGACTCTTCATAGTATATGACTAAGTATTTAGCACTAATAGACAACACTATTTAGAGATACCAATAGGAACAACCTCCATTACAACATGGCCATGGCCACATTAATGAACTAATGTTCTCATCTATACCCATCCTTAAAGATTCAAAATTTCTTGTCAACCTCTAGAACTTTTTTCACTTCACATAAGTGTCTCTTTATGTAATGATTCCAATTTCACCCATGTATTATGAGAATTCTCAAATTCCATGGAATTTTTATATTCTACATTTGATAAGTCACTATAAAATGCTTTAAGGACTCTTATGTTATTTGTAAATTCCTTCTTCTCATTAGCACTAGCATTAGTTAGATTTGTAGGATGCTTATAATACTTCTTTGTAGCTTACTGATATTCTATTCCCATATAGATGAAATGAGTAAATCATTGTTCCTCTCTATAAATTATAATTAGTTCTATCAAACTTTAAAGTGTCCTTAAATGATGCCATCATAGATCTCCTCAAGTTGTTAATCTTCTAAAAGAGGACCAAGCTCTAATGCCAATCTCTATCTAACCAAGAAAACACTCAATATTAAGAGGAAGTGAATCAATTTTGTAATAAAATTTGATCCATAAAACCATTCATCACCAAAATCTATTATAAATAAAACACTAGCATTAAAGAAAAGAAAGAAACATCACCATAGTAAATAACACCATTATTTTTGTGTAGAAACCTTTCTAGGGGAACATTTATGATGGAGATAAAATAAAGTAGATAATATTACAATATTAATGTACATTCATCTAGGCTTACTACCTAGAGCTCACTACTCAATGAAACACAATAGGGCAACAAACCTATGAGTACAACAAGGAAAATGACCTTGAAATAGAAAAAAGACTCAACCATGGACACCAATCCACTTAATTATGAGCTAATTGATAGAATCTCTAATATGATGATACAACTCCAATAAAGTACATCAACGCTCTATCTCAATAGATTCCTCTTGTACATATTGTCTCAATCATAGAAACAAAATGATTGCAAAACTACATATCTCATACACTTAGTGCATTATCCTATGCTTGAAAATGCTAAATATTATCATTCTTTTATACAATAAATCAACTTAAAATTGAGTCTATCAATATTTAGATCATAACCATAATAATATGTTACAATAACAAATGGTATTTTAATTAGGACATAACTAGGACCTAAATAATATTTAACACACCATAATCCATGAATAACACTTGCAATCCAAATCAACATGATAACCAATAAAGTTAGATATGAATTCATCAATACACTTCATGAAATTTTCCGTAATATAACCACATAGGATAATGTGATCTAGCAAAAATAATAGGATGCTAGTTAGAAAGATATTCAATTTTATGAACAAAACTGCACTATTCATCATGAACATCACTAGGTAATCTCTACCATACATGAGAATAGCTTGTGTGTCTCAAAATAATGAACTATTCTAGTTGAAGATACACATTCAAGTCTTGAGCATACCACTACATTTGTAACAATAAATATTGCATAACCAATATGCGCTGATCGAAACACTATAAAATTGCCATCACCAAAATAACTAAAAAATATATAACCACAAAATTGAATAACTCACTATGACTCACACAAATCATAACATTGAAAAATATGGTCCAAGAACAATCATAAAAGAACATAAATGAGTTTGTTTACACTATGTACCATCTAATTGATAATACATACATCATACCTATCCAATCTATCCATAGAATAAACTATCAACATTTTTAGGAAAATAATTATGTTGACATAAATGCAAAAACATATAATGGAATCTAGATTACAATAATTCCAACATCCAACACTTAAAATTTTTGAAGAAAGAAGGAAAGAACACTTGTTTGGAGGTCAAAACAATCTCTTTATGATTTGAAATATTCACCTAAGATGTGATATCAATGTTCAAATATTTAAGAAGTAATCACCTAAGATGTGATATCAATGTTTAGATATTTAATAAGTAAAGAAGATCGTAATACTACAATAGATGTATTGATAATAAATTACTAATTGTCCCCTCTTATATGTAAATGTCATTGTTTTTAAGTAATGACAAAAGAAAGATCAATGACTTTAAAGCTCCACTTTCATGTAAATTTGAAATTAAATATATAAAAGAAAGTCCATGTTGGGAATAGAAATAAAATGGGATCATGGTAATATAAATCCTTTGTTGTCATAAACTTAATTATGTGAGCACTAATTTTCATATATTTAAGATACATAACTATAAGTTACTTTAAGATCTTTTACTAGTAAGATCTAAATTTGAGTTCATATTTAGAAGTTATATTTGGTGTGTCATGTGATATTGATATAGGAAACTTGATGTATGTAATAGGGTACACTATGATAGATACCTCCCAATAAGCAACATTATTGAGTAGGCTAATATGTAACTTTGGTAGAGAGCACTGAAATTATCCAAACATGGTGTTAGCTTTATTTTTGTTGGTAATAACAATAATACGTCATTAAACATATAAAAATAATAATGGTAACTAGAACAGTCCAAAGTCTATTAGTGCATTTATATTTACCTCTTTTATGGTGTTGTGAGTTAGATGAGTAACTAGCAGTCCACAATTAATTTACTTAGCCTTAAAGTAGACTATGATAGGAGTCCATGTGTCTAAGGAAACAATTAAACTATAAAAATTTAGTGAAGAAATTCTTTCAATTATTGTTAAATTTAGAATGGGTTTTGGAGTCAATGAGAAAGTAGATTATGGTAGTAGTCCATATCACAAGACAATACAATTACAAATATTTAGTGCAAGAAATTATTTCAATTATTGTACAATTTAGATTGGGTATAACATCCAATGTGCAATTTGTTCAGCAAAGAATATTATTTGTCATAGTTGAACTAAGCACATGGATGTCTATTATCATTAGTTTACTAGAAAATGTTATAGATCCATAATAAAGAAATATTTCATATTATATTACCAAGCTTATCACTTGGTATAAAAGGTTTATAATTCTTGTTTATTTATTTTTATTTCTTATACTTGATTTATTAGACTACCATAAAATTAATTTTACAATATATATATAAAATATAAATATAAATTGCAATTAAAATGCCATCCACCTTTTGAAATACTTTATCAAAACTGCTCGTCAAAATATCTCATTAGAAAAAAGGAAAAAATAAACTAACTAACTATCTTTATAAGGGGAAAAAAAAAAAAACAAGCAAACTATCTTCATAAATCTAAGTAGAACGATATTTGTACTTTATCTGTTTATATATATATTCTTTCCAGAAATATTTGCACAATGTGAGTTCCCTCATTTAAGAATTACATTGCACATATACATGTGAAGGAAACAAATACAAATCTTGACTTCAATTTTCAAAATATTAATTGAAGCCCAATGCCAATAAAACCAAATGGGACTCCATGGATTTTTTTCCTTGCATCCTTACAAGGTAGAATTACAATATAACAGAGCTGGAAACAATAAATACAAGAACATATTGTTTTAGGGCTTTGCAACTTTGATATTGATGAGATGATTGGTCATGGAATTATGAAAGAAATATTATTGCAATTCTAATTAATAGCTTGTAGGTGCATGTGAAGGCGCAGGTGCACTTGCAGAGATTTCCTTAGGCAAAAATTCAATGAGTTGTTGGCCACTGATATTAAATGCCTTAGCCAACATATCTTGAGGAAGAGGGGGATTAACTCCAAAGAGAGCACATGCAACCAGTTGAACTCCTGGCAGCTGGCTGTTAAAAGTAGTAATTGTAGTTGCATGTGATTTCCCAACATTTTGCTGAAAATGCACCAAGCCCCTTGGTAACACATAAAAATCTCCCTTCTCTAACTTTTTTGAGAGCAACTTATTATCTGTGGTGACAAAATCGGCCAAAACGGTGCCTTCCAATACAAATATGATTTTTCAGTAGCACGAGGGTGAATATGTGGGGGATTTAAACCACCAGGGGGGAATTCTCCATGGTTCAGTGATATGCCCGGTGTGTTTATGTGAATTCTCACGGGGGAACTTTCTACATGACCTGCGATGAGATTGAAGCCAAAATAGGAAATCTGATGCCTTTACTGTCTTTGGGTCCTTGCATAAAAAATCGGTCACCACCACATTCCCTTATAAAATAATATAGAAAAACTTGTTAATGTATGTTCTCATTATATTCATTCAGGCCTGGTTAATCTTTAGAATGAAAGAAAGAAAGAAAAAAAAATAGTCAAGAAAACACAAGCAAACTTTCCCAAAATGGTCAAATGGTGAAAATTAGCCACCTCCATTCATTCATATTAGTTATTTTTATCTGGCAGCACAATTCTTTTATAGTTTAAATCAATTATATAGTTGACATGAGCACAATAAAAGACAAGACTTATTCATCACATGGTTTTACTTTTACCAACATCAAATTTGTGACTTAAGTATTTAAATATAAATAGGTTTTTTTAATTTCAATATAAAATATCTTTGTATTTATTATTTTTAATCTAAATAAAAATATATAATGATTAAAAAAATATTGAATTCAAAATATCTATATTGACTTAATCAATATGAAAGATAACATGCATTAATATATTCAATATGATTTAATCAATATATAAGGTAATTTAGATTAAAATTTTCAATCTAATTGAAATAACAAATATAATATATGAAATAGAAAAAAATGAAGAATGAATCTTAATCTAGTTAAAATCTAAATTATAAAAGATAATTATGCAATTTAAGACAAAATCTTTGTGCTTTATTAAGAAAGCCAGAGTTCAAAATTCTTGTTTTGTTGCATAATTTTATAGAAAATAAGGTGAAAATTTAATTAATTAAAATATACAAAATTATTTTTCTCACAAACTTCTTATTTCTAAAGTCAAAATTATTTAAAAAAATCATTTTATCATTATTCAAATATACAAATAATGATATAAAACATATGCATATATATTACAAAGAGAAAAAAGGCCCAGTATATGAATAATTTTAAACTTAATTATATACTAATTTATAATATATTTCATATCTGATTGATATTCATCATTCATATGCATGCACTAGCATCTAAGTAGTAGTCATTTAACTCATTAATATTTATATCTCTTTTAATATTAAAGTTCAACTAAAGATAATTTACAGCATAATCATGAATTTGATACTAAATATTCTTTACCAATTATCTCAAAACCTACATGCTAAACTTCTCTATCCATTTCTCTTTCTTGTGTATTATTCATTTACAGAAATTCTTAATTCTATTCCTAAGCTATTCTACTTACTCTCTAACATCTCCTCCTTTAATCCTTTTGTCAATTAGATGGACACCCATTCAATTGTTCTGTAGTTTTTCTACTTTAGTCCTTCCATGTATATAAAATTTGGTCAAATTGTGTATTTTCAGTTGCACAAATTTCTAAAACAATCCTGCCTACTGTTTCTATTTATAACTAGCTATATATACTTCTATATATATTACGCCGAGAGTAATCGTTCTCGAGGCGCCTATTTTTATTTAATCCCAAAGTTATTTTAATCGAAGTTGGGATTAATGAAAATAAAAATAGGCGCCTCGAGAACGATTACTCTCAGCGTAATATATATAGAGGTATATATACCTAGTGGCAGTCGCGGCACAATAGGAAAAATATTTACTTTTTATTTTTTATTTTGATAAGGTTACTATAAAATTGTTAATTAATTTTTAATTAGAGTTGTATGAAGTTAGTATAAAATTATGCTTCAAAATATTTTTAAAAATTTAATATAAGGAGTTTAATATAGATTTAAAATATATTTTTTATTTTTGGGATATTGTAATGTAAAATGTTATAGTCATACATAGATATATGGTTAGGGACAAAGTTACCATTATAGTTAATGTTAACCTTAAGGATAGAATTAGGGTTAGGGTTAGCATTAGAGTTAGGGTTGGAGTTAGGGTTAGGGTTTGAGCTATGGTTAAGGTTAGGGATAGAGTTATGGTTATGGTTATTGTTAGAGTTATGGTTATGGTTTAGATTAAAGTTATGTTTATGGTTAAGGTTAGGGTTAATGTTATGGTCATGGTTAAGGTTAGGGTTAGAGTTATGGTTATGGTTATGATTAGGGTTAGTGTTAGGGTTATAGTAAGGCTAACGTTAGAGTTATGCTCATGGTTAAGGCTAGGGTTAGAGTTATGCTTATAGTTAGGGTTAGGGATAGGATTAGAGTCCAATTATGGTAGAGTTAGAATTAGGGTTAGAGTTAGGTGTAGAGTTATGTTTATGGTTAAGGTTAGGGTTAGAGTAATGCTCATGGTTAAGGTTAGGGTTACGGTTAAGGTTTGAGTCAAATATTATTTTAAATTTAATATAAGGAGTTTAATTTAGATAAAAATATATATTTTATTTTTGGGATATTGTAATGTAAAATGTTATAGTCATACGTAGATATATGGTTAGGGACAAAGTTAGGGTAAGGGTTTGAGCTAGGGTTAGGGTTAGATTCTAATTATGGTAGAGTTAGATTTATGGTTAGAGTTAGGGGTAGGGTTAAGGTTAGTGTTAGGATTAGAATTAGGGTTAAGATTAGGATTAGAGTTAGGGTTAGGATTAGGGTTATAGATAGGGTTAGGGTTAGGGTTAGGGTAAGGTTCTAGGTTAGGGTTAGGGCTAGGGTCAGGTTTAGGGTTAGAGTATGAGTTAGGGTTAGAGTTTGAGTTAGGGTTAGGGTTATAGTTTGAGTTAGGGGTAGAAAGAGCATTATAATTTGGGTTAGGATTAGGGTTAGGTTTAGGGTTTGAGTTTGAGTTATGGTTAGAGTTAGGGTTAGAGCTAGAGCTAGAGTTAGAGTTAGGGTTAGAATTAGGGTTAGTTTTAGGGTTTGAGTTACCAATAGAGTTAATTTTACAGTTGGGTTAATGTTAGAGTTAGGGTTAGGGTTAGAGTTTTGAGTCAAGGTTAAGGTTAGAGTTAGGGTTAGGGTTAAAATTAAATCCAATTATGGTAGAGTTAGATTTACAGTTAGAGTTATGGGTAGGGGTAGGGTTACGCTTACAGTTAGGGTTAGAGTTAGATTTAGGGTTAGGGTTAGGGTTAGGGTTAGGTTTATATTTAGAGTTAGGGTTATATATAGAGAGAGTTATATCAATGTTAAGGTTAGGGTAAGGGGATTGAGTTAGGGTTAAGGTTAGAGTTAGGGTTAGGGTTAGGGTTTCAGTCAGGATTAAAGTTAGGGTTAGGGTTAGAGTCTAATTATGGTAGAGTTAGATTTATAGAAAGAGTTAGATTTAGGGTTAGAGTTAGGGGTAGGGTTAGGGTTAGGGTTAGGGTTAGAGATAGGGGTAGACAAAGGGTTAGGCTTAGGCTTAGGGTTAGGGTCAAGGTTAGGGTTAGGTTTAGGGTTAGAATATGAGTTACGGTTAGAGTTTGAGGTATAGTTAGGGCTATAGTTTGAGTTAGGGGTAGACAGAGTATTAGAATCCTAGCTACGATTAGGGTTAGGTTTTGGGTTACAGTTATGGTTACGGTTAAGGTTAGAGTTAGGTTTAGGGTTATAGTTATAGTTAGGGTTAAAGTCCAATTATGGTAGAGTTAGATTCAGGGTTACAGTTAGTGGTAGGGATAGGGTTACAATTATAGTTAGGGTTAGGATTAGGGTTAGAGTTAGAGGAAGGGTTATATTTAGAAGTTTTCTTATGGTCACAGTTATAGTTAGGAGGGGAGTAAGGGTTGGGATTTTAGATTATATTTATTATTATATAAGGTGCCCTATATAATAATATGTATATTCCCACACCCATGGATAAGGTTAGGGAAAGAAGTAGGACTGTGGTTATTAGTGTTACATTTAGAATTTCATTTAGGAGGGCATTGTGTGCTATTTTTTCCCCCTATTCAACCCATCACTGATGTCTGATCTGAGAGACCTTAAATGGGATAGGTTCTTTGCAGAGGGTTAACATCGCTAAAGTTGGCGGCTAACATTTTGTGTTGGCTCAATTTCTTCATTGACCACGCTGGATCATTTTTTCTTGGTCGGGTTGATTCATGCTGCGAGATTCGATAACTCTTATTTCTTCGCGAGCTATCTTCCCATCTTCCCAAAAGTGTAAGATGTTGCCATGCATTCCCATTCTAACGTTTCTTTATATGCTAGTGTCTTCGAAACACTCTAAAGCCTAGAATTGCACAAGATGCTGCCATGCATCTCCATTCGGATGCATTGTCATGCTACATTGTTTCTTCAATTCTCTGAAGCCCAAAATTGCATCATGCTACCACGCATTGCCTTTCCAACATTTCCTCACTCCACAATGCTTTCATGAGTCTTTAAGACCCAAAATTGTGCCACATGGAGGGGGTTCACACCTTTTGTGCTATCTGCTTCGTTTGTTGGGAGGAATCTCTTCACTACATCTTAGTCATCCATTGGAAATAAAGCCAATCTTGATCAACGAATGTGACTTAATCCTTCATTGGGAGGAGTTTCCTCGTTGCATCTCAGTCATCCTTTTTGAGGGGAGAATCTACATCGACGGTTGTGACTTAATCCTTCATTGGTGAGGATTCACGATGCATCTATGCCATCTATTTCGAGAGGAAGACCTTCATCGATGACCATCATTCATTCTTGGCGAAACCAAATTCCCCCTTGGGATCAACCTTGCATTTTTTGTGGGAGGTTAAGACATCATGTTATCTCTTTTCATAGTTTTTTGCCAGCAACATGAATGTCTTTCCTCTTCTTTCCATGAGTCTCCATTCTAGCACCTCCTTAAGCTACATTGTTTCTACAATGCTCTAAAGCCCAAAATTGCATCATGCTACTACATGTCACCTTTATGACATTTCCTCACTCTGTAGTGCTTTTGCAAGGCTCCAAGACCCAGAATTGTGCCATGTAGCGGGGGTCCCCACCTTTCGTGCTATGGTTACAATTTAGATTTTAAGGTTATGGTTAGAATCAAGGTCAATTCTAGAGTTTATAGAATATTTAGAGTTAAGATTAGGGATTAAATATACATGAGGGTTAGCATTGGGTTGTACGATAATTATAGTTAGGATTATAGTTAGATGTATCATTTAGATTAGGTTTTAGTCAGGGTTTAATTAGACTTAAGATTAGGGTGAGGATCAAGGTGAAGTCTATATTAGGGTTCATATCATGGTAGGATTGAAACTAATGTTAGGGTTAACATTGAAATTATGATTAGGGGTAAGGTGAAGATTTATATTTGGTCATGATTGTGGTTTGTGCTAGGATTAGGGTCTAAGCTATGATTAATTTTATGATTGTACCTTTAGGGTTAGGGTTTTGTTTAAGTTTATGATTATGGTTACAACTATGGTTTATGGTTCAAGTTTAAAGTTGGGAATGTGATTAGGATCAGGGATTAGTAAATTTTTTAAGAGTTCGGTTATAGGTTTACACCATGGTTAGGACCTTGGGACTGGATTTAGAGTTTAATATCATGGTTATCCATATAGGTAGGTTTAGGATTTTGATCAATATTTTGGAGTTTTTTTTTACATTATGGTTAAGGGTTAGATTTTAGGGTTAGGACTATAACCAATATTAGTGTGTAGGTTTTTGGTTTAGATTATGGTTTGGACTGAGATTTTTGTTATATCAATAGGGATATGTTTTAGTGCTATAATTATAGTTTAATGTTGGATTATAGTTATATTGTACATCATTGTTGGGGCTAGGGCTAAGGTAGGGGTTGTTGTTAGGGTTAACTAAGGATGACAATTAGGATGGTTTATCTTTTCAAGTAGAAAAAAAAACTCATATTGATTCAAAAACAAAGAAATTATACGTCGAAAATATTTTTCTATGTCATAATAGATTCATTTATTTTAATTATTGTATTAGTTAATTAGTTGTTTGATGTTTCAAAGTAAACATGGCTTATTTTATTTAAATTTGAATAATATTATTATTTTGAATTGAATTTAGCTTAATTGTTAATGATCATATATATATTTCTAATATTAACTCCAATTTGATCAAAGACCAAATATATTTTTGGTATTTTTGTAAACGAACTTGCTTAACACTTCCCTATTTCAAAGTTAATAAAATATCATTTCTATTGTCTTAGATTTGAGAGTAAGTATATTAAATAAGTAATAATAAATGAACATTATGATTAATATATTTCAAAAATAAAAATATATTACTTAAAAACTTGTTTACTTTAAATGAATAAAGTACTCATTTACTTGTAAATTTTAAAAATAGAAATTAATCTACATATATATAAAATATTTATTCTTTTTCCTATTTGCATACAAATTAATTAAAATCTAAACTTTAAACTACATAAATATTTTTAAAATATATATCCATCAATAAATAGTTTAGAATAAAGTAAAATCTAAAAATTAGACACATATAGAATCTTTTTAATTTCTATATACATGTTTTTCTAATTTATTTCTACAAACATGCAACTGATATTTCTATTATCCATTTTTTTCCATTCTAAAAAAATCTAGATGTAAATAGAATTTTTTTAGATGCATGCAATCTTTCTAATTTTTTCTACATACATATATTAACATTTCTATTTTATATTTTGTTTTTACATTATGGTTATTTCAATCAAAATATCTAGATGTAAATAGAATTCTTTTAAAAAAAAATTATTTAAATTTAAATAACATTATTGTTTTGAACTGAATTTAGCTTAATTGTTAATGATCATATTTATATTTCTAATATTAACTCCAATTTGATCAAAGACCAAATATATTTTTGGTATTTTTGTAAACGAACTTGCTTAACACTTCCCTATTTCAAAGTTAATAAAATATCATTTCTATTGTCTTAGATTTGAGAGTAAGTATATTAAATAAGTAATAATAAATGAACATTATGATTAATATATTTCAAAAATAAAAATATATTACTTAAAAACTTGTTTACTTTAAATGAATAAAGTACTCATTTACTTGTAAATTTTAAAAATAGAAATTAATCTACATATATATAAAATATTTATTCTTTTTCCTATTTGCATACAAATTAATTAAAATCTAAACTTTAAACTACATAAATATTTTTAAAATATATATCCATCAATAAATAGTTTAGAATAAAGTAAAATCTAAAAATTAGACACATATAGAATCTTTTTAATTTCTATATACATGTTTTTCTAATTTATTTCTACAAACATGCAACTGATATTTCTATTATCCATTTTTTTCCATTCTAAAAAAATCTAGATGTAAATAGAATTTTTTTAGATGCATGCAATCTTTCTAATTTTTTCTACATACATATATTAACATTTCTATTTTATATTTTGTTTTTACATTATGGTTATTTCAATCAAAATATCTAGATGTAAATAGAATTCTTTTAAAAAAAAATTATTTAAATTTAAATAACATTATTGTTTTGAACTGAATTTAGCTTAATTGTTAATGATCATATTTATATTTCTAATATTAACTCCAATTTGATCAAAGACCAAATATATTTTTGGTATTTTTGTAAACGAACTTGCTTAACACTTCCCTATTTCAAAGTTAATAAAATATCATTTCTATTGTCTTAGATTTGAGAGTAAGTATATTAAATAAGTAATAATAAATGAACATTATGATTAATATATTTCAAAAATAAAAATATATTACTTAAAAACTTGTTTACTTTAAATGAATAAAGTACTCATTTACTTGTAAATTTTAAAAATAGAAATTAATCTACATATATATAAAATATTTATTCTTTTTCCTATTTGCATACAAATTAATTAAAATCTAAACTTTAAACTACATAAATATTTTTAAAATATATATCCATCAATAAATAGTTTAGAATAAAGTAAAATCTAAAAATTAGACACATATAGAATCTTTTTAATTTCTATATACATGTTTTTCTAATTTATTTCTACAAACATGCAACTGATATTTCTATTATCCATTTTTTTCCATTCTAAAAAAATCTAGATGTAAATAGAATTTTTTTAGATGCATGCAATCTTTCTAATTTTTTCTACATACATATATTAACATTTCTATTTTATATTTTGTTTTTACATTATGGTTATTTCAATCAAAATATCTAGATGTAAATAGAATTCTTTTAAAAAAAAATTATTTAAATTTAAATAACATTATTGTTTTGAACTGAATTTAGCTTAATTGTTAATGATCATATTTATATTTCTAATATTAACTCCAATTTGATCAAAGACCAAATATATTTTTGGTATTTTTGTAAACGAACTTGCTTAACACTTCCCTATTTCAAAGTTAATAAAATATCATTTCTATTGTCTTAGATTTGAGAGTAAGTATATTAAATAAGTAATAATAAATGAACATTATGATTAATATATTACTTAAAAACTTGTTTACTTTAAATGAATAAAGTACTCATTTACTTGTAAATTTTAAAAATAGAAATTAATCTACATATATATAAAATATTTATTCTTTTTCCTATTTGCATACAAATTAATTAAAATCTAAACTTTAAACTACATAAATATTTTTAAAATATATATCCATCAATAATTAGTTTAGAATAAAGTAAAATCTAAAAATTAGACACATATAGAATCTTTTTAATTTCTAGATACATGTTTTTCTAATTTATTTCTACAAACACACAACTGATATTTCTATTATCCATTTTTTTCCATTCTAAAAAAATCTAGATGTAAATAGAATTTTTTTAAATGCATGCAATCTTTCTAATTTTTTCTACATACATATATTAACATTTCTATTTTATATTTTGTTTTTACATTATGGTTATTTCAATCAAAATATCTAGATGTAAATAGAATTCTTTTCAATAAATCTAGATGTATATAGAATTCTTTTAATTTTTTACATACATAAAATCTTTCTAATTTTTTTCTACATACATAAAAGAATAATTTCTATTTTCTAATTTTTTAAAAAAGCTATCATAAAGATTGATAAAAAAATTGATTGCATATGCATTCTTTAGTTTGTGCACTAAATGCACAAAATAAATTGTATAGATTAAAACTTCCCGTGCTGGGCACGGGAATATACAATAGAAATATCAGTTACCAAGAATAGTCGGCCATAAGCAATCAAATCTTAAACTCTGCAAAATTTCTTGCGAGCAATCTTTGTTTTGTCTTCGACTGAAAAGGAAAAAAAGAATTTCAGATCTAAGATTGTTTAGATTGCCCTATTCGATTCAAAAAGCCATGGAAGTCACCGCAATTACATCTCCAAGAGGCCTAATGTGCCTTGATTCAGTACCCACATGCTTATCTCCACGAAAAACTCTGCACAGGTCCTCCAGTGGCCTCAATTTTGGTCATATGAATAGAATTCTAAATCTAAATGAAATTAATTAAAATTGAAATATAAATCAAAGTAGAATATTATAACTAATTTTGAATTTCAATTTACTTCTACATCTAAATCTAAATGAAAATGTAAATAAAAAATAGAAATCTCACCTGCAAAAATGTTACTCCAAAACTTCAATTTACTCCTATTCAAAAACTCCAATCTAATCCTCCAATAACCTCCACCTCTTCCTTCCTGCAAAAACATAAAATGAAAATGAAATGAGGAGCCTTGGTTTTATAACTTCTGAGAGGCTCCTCATATCCCCCAACAGACGTCTCTTCATATTCCATGAATTTGTTTCAAATTCCCCCACTCTCCGGAAAAAAAAAGCATGAATGTGCATGCAAAATTATATTTAACAAAAAAAAAATCATATTGAAATTATTTCGCCCCTATTTTTTCGGGCCCTATTTTTTCGGGTCCTACTTTTTCGGGCCCTACTTTTTCGAGCCTATTATTTCGGCCTCCATTTGGCTTCCTATTATTTCGGCCAGCTATTATTTCGGGAATTCTTTTTTAATATTTAATTTGGAAGTTTGTAACTGCTCCCAATTCTTTTTTATTGACAGGAATCTTGGCATATTCCCGTGCTGGGCATTTGTGCTGCCATTGTATAGAACGCCTCTCGGTGTAATTAGCAAAAATCTTTGCCCTGTTTAGATGACTTTTTATTTATTTTTCTTTCCGAATAACAACAGAGAAGACGAAGATTTAATATATTTGGAATAAGAATTTCTTGACAAGCAATAGAAATGTTAGATGGTAAATTAAATTGTAATTATAGTATTATTGTCAAGATTTAATTGTAGAATTTTAACTTAAATTTATTGAGTTCTATTTTATAAGTAAAATAAAAAAAAGTGAATAGAATGTTTAGTACTTATTGTTGAAGTTAAGATGTTTCATCTCTATGAACATTACTTAAATGTAATGAATGGTAAGTGTTCAATTTATTTTCAAAGAAGACGAGTTCTTATAAACCACTACTCATACAACTTAAGTCAATAAATTTAACTATAGAAATACATAATTAAATTCTAATAAAAAATTTAAAAAACCTAAGTCTTTTCTACTACTGAATTACTTAAACTAAATTTTTGCACATTACCTGCTGTAGTATTGAACCCATGATTGTTGGTTGAATTACCCTACCCTATTGCCATGAAATTTGGGCTACCCATTTTCTATGGGTCATCGCATTCAATACCCATAGCTGTCACATTTCTTGTTACAAAAATGCACAAATTTTCTATTTTTATAAGGTAGCATACATTCTTTTTAGCGCTGGCTAATCTCCAGACAAAATGTACCCAATACAAAGAAAAAAAAAGTCAAATTAGCTTAATTTTTTCAAATTTTTTGTTGTTTTCGATCACAAAATATTGAAAATGCTGAAAATCATTGTATTTCCATTTTTTTAATATTTAGCCAATATTACAATTTGTATAAATCAGATGATCCACCAAAAGAATATCTATGAAAACGCAATCAAAATAAATGGATATTTCTTCATTTACCTTTATGCAAATCAGCCACACAGAAATCTTGCAGAAGTTTGAGGCTCTAATGACTTTGATTATTGACACCCATAAAACCCAGCTTAGTACAACTTTTATCACAGTTCTGGAATTCCTCATCTCTAAAACTATACAGTTCTATATTATTGCCACAAATAAACAATTCAGATTGGTATGATTTGAACACTGTGTGAAAAGACCAGGATAGTAGATATTTATGGCATGAGTCACAACTATGGACTTTTTGTTGGAAAACATTACTAAAATAGTTTGTTTGGATTAATTCTTAAGAAGTTGTCAATGTGCTACGCACGAGATCGAAATATTTCTGTCGATTTTTGTGACCAAAACCATCTTTGGGGTTAAATAATATACTTTTCTTTGCATCGAGCTATTTTTATGGAATAAAGAATGCAATGGAATATAAGAGCATTATTATCTTACATGGTCGTATGCATAGAAATATTTTACTGAATTGTGAGAGACCCCACAATCATAATGATTTATCTAATGTGAGAGCAGCCATTCAATCGTCAGCAAAACCCTTCTTATTCGTTAACTTGCCATGTATTCATAAGACTATCTTTTAAAAGCTATTAATATTATATGTCAGAAGGGTTTTCCACAGTCATCATGCTATTGAAATGTAAAATTGACTGGGTATGTTCAGAATTGTAATCTAGAAATAAGTTTCTAATGTCAAAATTAACAATTGATACAATATTTTTTGGAAAAAGAAGGGTAAAAATTTATTAAGACAAAAAGAAATACAACAAGGAGATCTCAACAAGGAGCTTTATCCTAAGCAACAAATTCATCAAATTCTTGCACCATCTCAAAGGGAAGTTGCCCCCTATTCATAATATTTCAATCCAGAACATGACTAGAAGCCCATTTGGCTAAATGGTACCCTTAGATAACAATTTTCAGAAAGTTAAAACCAATGCAAAATAACCAGTGAGAACATAAGATAAAATTCGATTGTAATCCAAACATACAGTGAGAAATCACAATGTGATCCAAATAAAATTGCTGATAGGACATGGAGGAAAACTTAATATGCCGATCTCAAAGTAAACCATAAATCAAATGAGTCGAGAATGGACTTTGAGTTGAGAAAAACATATAGGACTCCCGTAGACTGGAATCTAATACCTCATCAATGGGAGGCTAGTCTACCGCTTCATTACATGTCATTCCTAATAATACTTGATGTTTTTATAAAATATTTGTTTTATTTTAAATGTATTGGATTAAGTTATCATATTTAAATATTCAGTGTTTTATGATAATTAATTTAAAATCAATATTATCTTAAGAATTGTTATGGTTAGTCTTATGGGTTGGATTCTAAATGATGTAAACTTGATATTTTATTAAAAATGATCATACATTTTATTGCATTGATTTGAGAGAATATGCATTCAAATATTCACTCACTTTGACTTTCTTAATATCTAAATTTGTTAAGGTGTGGTCTAAGGATAGTATTTAGGAGCTTGTTAACTTAATAGGTGATATGTCACATCTTAGAAGAAATTTTTATAATTTATTAAGGACATTGTTGGTATGTAATGACTAAGAGATAATTTTATAATCTATCAAGAATCATCTTACCTTAAATTTTGGTGATTTTGACATGTCACATTTTCCCTCTAAAATTATTGATGGAAAAGAGTAGGGAGTCAAATCTCCTCTTATGAGGTCAGAAGGCTTATCTTCCAAAAAGGGCTCAAAAGTAGGGCCATGATGATAGTTTGGTGGTAACATCCCCAACAAGAGTTGTTTAGGGTAGCCTCCTTGAAGATTTGTTTTCCAATATGTAGTAAATATGTTTTTTGTTTTTTTATTAGAGCAAAATAGGTTTTGAAGGGTCCAAAAACCCTTTAGATTTTGAGGGGGGTCTAGAACCCCAAAACATGCAAAAGATTCAATAGTATAGCATAAAAATGAACCAATAGTAAAACTACAACCAAGTAGAAGACCATAAATTATACAAAGTTCAACAACACTGGGCCCAAGGCCTAACTAGAGATAGGGTTTTACAAGGAACAATTAACCTAAAGTATGATACAAACCATAAGATTTATCAGGTACCAATAACCTTGTATGGGGTTTTCACACACTCCTCCAATCTTACAAACCATAAGTTTTAATCATGCATCGATAACCATAAACGAGGTTTTGAAAACTGCTTCCTCAACCTTTGTTATAAGCCTTAAAAATTTACACATTTATGAAATTGCTGAAACAATCATTCTTTTCACATGGAACCTAAATCCATCACAAGGTTTTGAAAGGATACCCAAACCAAGACAAGAAACCTCAAGATTTCAAAAAATGAAAATATGACTTTAATAATAATGATTTTTAGCATGAAATCCAAAACCATCATAGGGTTTTGAAAGACTCCCCAATCCTAAATTATGTCCTTTTGAGAGTGTTCAAAAAACCTACTAAGAAAAAGAACCAAGAGAAAAATAAGTGAAGCTCAAACTAAAAATAATGGGTTTTTAGTAGGTCCCCACAACCTTAAATATTTGGGTGTGAAGAGCTAATGGAACAAAGAGATCCAACTTATGTGTTTTAAAATGGCTCTAACAACCATATTGTGGTCATCTACGTTATGTCTCCTCCAAATAACTCAAATAAGGTATGTAGAAAATCCCTCCACGTCAATAGGAGAGGTGCCCACCTGAATAGGCATTATAGTGGTAAGAACCACATGGAAGAGAAACCAACTCTATCCCTCCCCATGGTCTAAAAAATGAATTTAATACACACCCTTAAAAACCAACTTCCAATTTTCATTCCAAGCACAACTTTACATCTATAATAAAACATCTATCTTTATTAGGAAGGAAGAAAAAGGGAAGGGATTTAAGGACACTAACCAAACTAGAGCTAAAAATGAACCTCCCATGTCTGTATGGATGTAATCCATCTCTAAATAAATTGAACAAGGAGGGAGAGGAGGATGACTCAATGAAGCCTAAAATATATAAACCAAGAAAACCTAGGCTAAAAAAGGAAGCAATAAGCGCTCCCATAAAGGAACACCTCTAGATTTAAAAATAAGCCATAAAAGAGAAAAAATCACATGAAATGTCACATTTGGACATAGAGAAAAACATCCCAAACAATTAAAATGCCAATAGCTTGGCTTCCCTAGAAACCAGCCACAACTCTATCATCCTTATCAAATGCATCATCTTCTTTGGCATTGTACTAAAGTAGAAGCACCCATATACTACCCTTTAAGCTATGCCTACTCTAACTCATTGTATGGGTATCAAATAATTTTTTGGTTGTCTTCATGTTCTTTTAGTATCATCTTATTTTTCAAACTTATTTTCTTTAAAAGTCATTTTTTTGTGTTGGCATGTAAAATTACTGTTGAACATTTTTGCCCCCCACCTCCCCCTCTTCTTTTTTTTTCAAATATTACCAATCTCATGAAAACCAGGGTGATAGCCATGTCCACGTTCATTTGATCATTCATTAATTGCCATGCAAACCTAATAGGAATACAACAAAATCTTTGACCTTCTTCTTTTATTACAAGTCTTGAATCTCTATATATTTTTATGCTATATCCTTACGAAGATTTCAAGTTGTGATGAAGTGAATGCGTTTAGTCACATGATCATAGGTTAGTTTGCATGAAGAGCATCATAGAGGGCCCACAATTTTGCTGGTTGTTAGATGAAAGAAGATCAACGCTCTGTGTTTCCACTCTTTTCAAAATTATGTAATGTTTAGCCATTATGGGGAAACAACATGTTGCCACATGGATGAGGTGGGGTTAGATCTCTAGGCCACACAATTAAGAATGTATTAGAATATATGATAGATTGGCAATGCCTGATAGGTCAAGAGTGTAGACTATACTGAGGATCTTTAGTCATATCGCTATTGTTAGATCTTCTAGGATCAATGACTAGCATTTGTGCACTTTCTAAAGTGACACAATGCTTAGCCATTGTAGGAATGTGTGATTTGGACACATGTCTAGGTGAGCCTGATCTTTTGAGTTCAATGGTCACATCATTGCAGTGGAAGAAATATTTTTATCAAATGAAAAAAAATCAATTCAATTGATGCATTCCATCAATGAGCTTCAAAAGTTTTAAGTTGTGATAATGCAAAAGGCAACAACTTAGTCAAACCTAGTTCATCATAGCATCGTGGGTGGAAGTTTCAAAGTTTGTGATCTCATGACATTTTAGTATAATGACATCATAAGGGTTTGATAGAAAATGATAGGTTGGTGTTACAATCTTATGACAAAGATGAGGAGTTGCAATCTTATGAGGAGATGAAAGGTTGTGTCATTGCATCATAATTCTAAGTGAGTGTAAAGATTCAAAGGTAGTTTCCCCATGTTACAAAAAGTAGTGGTTTATAAGATGGAGGGAGAAGATGATGGAAGTTTTTGAATCTATGAGGGGCTAGTGATTGTAAGAACATAAGATGAGAATATGTTAGAAAGGTTGACAGGGTGGAATGTTCTAAATGTATTGACAAGGATTAGAGTGGCTTCAATTTTATTGCTATTGTTACATCTTGATTAGATCAATGGTTGGCATATGTGCTCTTTTTGAAGGTGCACAAGCTTTAACCAAAGCGAGAAAGTGAGCGCTCACCATGTGGACTTGTGGGACCAATTTCAGCATGTGGGTCATGCAATGAGGGATGTGTCAGAGGTAATGAAAGTTTGGCATATTCTGATTGGCCAAAAGTGTTGACTTCACCAAGGGTTTCAAATTTTATAGTGGTCGTCGATCAGATGCAAATCTAGGGTTTTTGCTTTCCTAGAATTTGAAGATGCTTAGGGTTTAACTAAAGTGGGGAATAATGATTCACCACATGGCATGGTGGGACCAAAAGTAGGAGTATAAAGGATTATTCCACAAGGAAAATGATCTCCTGATCTTACGGTAAATAGTTGATTGTAATATAATAGGTGCACGCAATGAAGGTTTCGATGGCATGAAATGAAGGTCATTTTATGGTCATAGGGATAAAGTAAAGAGCAATGAGGTCCTCTGATCTCACAATAAACTATTGTCGTGAGGTTGTACGGGTAAGTGGAAAGACTTTCAAGGTCATGACAAAGGGTTAGTTGACTGCCTATCATATGATCCCAAGGAAGAGAAGGGAAGCCACCAAAGTCACAACAAGGTTAGTTAGCCATGATGATAAGATCATAAGGTAGAAAGAAAAGAGCTTGAGGATACGATAAATTTTGATCACAAGATTGCAAAGGTTAAGATGATTGTGCTTGTGATATTGTAAAGGAATTTAAAGGGTCTCTCGACCATACAGAAATGTGGTGATTGTAAGATCATAAAGACTTAGGTCAAAATAAGAAAGGACTTTTCCACTTTTTGAGCTAGAGAATATACGAGGTGCCCTCAGCTAATGAAATTTCAAGAAGAGTATAGAGAAGAATATAGTTGACCTGATGATATATCTGATTTGGCATGTTTAAAATGAAGAAAGAAACTCTTTAATGTTGAGAAGGTCCTAGATTACTTGTAGTCTCCTTTTCAAGTGTTCTCCATGCCTATTCAATGCAGATTTTATTCTTCTACTTCCATATCAATCCATCTACTCAATCTGATTATTTTTTGCCACTACCTTTGTCTACTAAAAGCCAAATTTTTATGTAAAGATCAAATCTTCTAGCATAGGGACATGCACCTAATCATGATATCTTCTTATCTACAGTTATTTCTAATTTTCAAGCTCAACTCTACCTGGTTAGAGTTTGAACTCTGTTTAATATTAGAGTTATGCTTGAACTCTATAAAAGGTAGTTGTAAATATTTGTAAAGGGTTCTTCCCTATCTATATTTTGTAGCATCATTATGCTTTGCAATTATTACCTCCCATTAATGAAAATTTTATTTTCTTACCTCTTCGTGCTGTAGATTAATTTGTGCATGTTATTGCCTTGTTTTGAATGTTTCTTTTCATCTTCTTAGATCTATTTGTTGTGTCAACTTCAAGTCTACTACCAGTTGTTGTATAGTGAAACTACTTTCGTTTCAACACTTTAACCAATACTAAACCTGCATATGGTTTCTTAGGAAGAAGAATAGAATTAAGACTAGTGTATTTTTAATTTTCATTGATGTTTTGTGCAGTTGTAGATAGAGTTGTGACCATTCAATCTAGCTGCATCACCCCATTTAGATTAGATTAGGTAGTTTGATTTCATGCACCTCCTTCCTTTTCCTTCAAAGTGTAGTGAGGTGCATCTTGAATATAAGGAAGTTGACCTTCTCTAAAAATTTGACTTAGAGCACAAGTGCCACACTTGGAGGTGGTTTCCATGTTACATGAGGTGGCTTGAGGGTTATACCTCAAGAAAAGGGTGCAAAGTTTTGTGTCAACAGTTTTGGCACATCCAGTGGGACAAGAAGATTCAGCTACACAAGTCCACTAATAGCCATTGCAATCTCATTCACTAAAGATTTCGCTATTATTCTCAGTGAAATATTCCTTTGGAGGCATTTATCTAACACCATGGTGATTCTAGTACACATCTTATGGTTTCAAGATAAAACAGTGCTGGTATGTAAAGACCACTCTTGATCTTTTTGTGATTTTTCAAGTTTTTTTTTATGAAAATGCATTTTTTATGAAACTCTAACCATGAACCCATTTCATAGAAATAACTACTATTCCCCTCCATACCATGAAAATACTATTCCTCAACCCTGATATTGCCAATTCTAATCTCAACCCCAAGTTGGTTATAGCCAATCGGCTCAAAACTATTGCTCCCTTCTTACCCTTGCTCCACCAGTCCCAACATCCCCATATAAAGCTTGCTTGAAGATATGGAGTTGGAGTTCCAAAGGAAGATGGATTGGAAGTTTCATTAATGAGATAAACAGTTGCTAGCCTGGGATAGGCAACTTGAGGAAATGAATAAATAGATTGATGAGGTTACCAGGCAAAAAGAGATAGAGAGACAGTGGTAGGAGATGGCATACCAAACCTATCTCCAACAAGAAGAGGAAGAAAAAGAGAGACAAAGACATTTTGAGGAGAATCTTGCAAGGCAAGTTGTTACAGCAAGAGAGGAGGAAATAAGGCTCTAGTTAGCTCCTTTTCAGACCATGGAAGCAGAGGTAACCCCTTCTCCAAGATATGTCATCCCAAATTGTAATAGGTTGTGATTTATTTTTCACAATATGCAAGTTGAAGAAAGAAGTCTTCTTGGAGGTGAGCAATGTATTTCCTTCTTTTATCGAAAAGGCGAGAACAATGTTGTTGTTACCGTCAAAATATTTCAAATGGTGCTTTTCCTACTCTCCAAAAACAAAAATCAGCCATAGGCATTTGTCAGGTAATATAAATCTTTGGAACACTGAACCTCATAAATCTCGGCGTATCAGTTTCAAAACAAAAATTTAATAAAAAGGAGAGGACATTGCACGGCCAAAACCTTCTTTAAACGTTGCAATGAACGATTACGGAGGAACTTAACGGGTGTCTGTATTGGAAAAGGCAAATTCGATTACAGTTCTTGATAAACGCTATTGCCAAGTGAAATCCGCGTCGTGCTGTCACACAAATGGAATTGGAAATCGCTTCTCCCAACCAATGAAATTTAAAATGAGAAAAATGAGACGGCTGTGCTTCACCACTCGCAATGGGTACCCCACTTCTCACTCTCCTTGTCTATCGGGCGTGGAGTTGAAAACTCTATAAAATGGTCTGAACTTAGCCCTTTATGTGTAATTTGACAAAATGAATAATCGAAAAGTATCTTTAATCTCCAAATCATTTTAATCCTTCCATTCACAAAATTTGTAGAGAGAATTTTACTAGCACCGAGAGATGCTAAGAAAATAGAAGTATCCGTCAATTTATCTTTTTCATTTCTAATAACCATGGCATTTTGTGAATTTAGCCTAAAAGCAAGATACTGGCATCTTAGCTCATCCTCCTCCATTTTGATTCCAACTGTAAACTTGTAGAAGGCCCTAGAGAGACTTCTAAATTGGTTTTATGCCTCATAAAAGTGCACACAAAGCTTGTGATTAATGCAACCTACAATTATGAGCTAAATGGCTATGAGAGGAGGCTTCCCACCATCTAGGCGAACACTTTTATGGATGCGGTGCATATACTAGGCATAGGTTGTAAAACCCTCTCGATTATCAACCTCATATCTAAACCTAATTAATTCTTGCAAAATAACTAGTTTGGTTGAAATGTTTAAGTTATCATATTGATTGCAAGAGTCAAATTAATGACAATAAATAGTAAATACTTATTGTTAGTAGAATCCACATCTGGGACTATTATGCTAACACCATCCATTTAAGATATAGTTTTCAAATGGTAATTGAACAATATTGTCTAAACACTTTCAATGTTGGATTTCTTATTGCATTTATTTAAAAATTTTTGAGGAGGCTAAAAGGAACAAAGTTCCTTCACTAAGGTTAATCCAAAGATAATGAATTAAGTGTAGATGAAATACATCTATCCAAATAAACACATAGCCTTTAATTGTAGAGGAACAATATGAGATTGTACTCAAAGTAAATCTCAATTCCTTATTTATCTTCTAAATAAATTATTTAATCCTTTCAAAAACACGATATTGACAAAGTGAATAATTGGGTGTAATGAAAGATAAAATATATATGTAATAAAATATAATTCTATGGAAATAGATGACCAATCTTTACTCATGAGTAGTGCCAAGCATGCCATATTTCTATGTCAAGTATAATTTTCTAAATTGCATTTAGATTTAAAAATGCAATGTTTGCACTTGCCAACAAAATAAATTTAAATATCTTCTAAATTAAATAAAAGCAACTCAAATTATTTTTATTATTAAAAATTAAATCTTTTTGAATTATTTAAAAAAAAAAAAAATTTATCAATTGAAAATAGTACAATTGAAAAATATTATTTGTTATTATTAATTATTATATGTGTGCTCAATTTTTAAATTTAAGAAAAACACATAGAAGCTAATGTTATTATTTAGGTAAGCCAAATGACAATAGTTTCAGATGTGTACATATTTTGAAACTATTCTTTTGTAATTGTTCATGTTTTTTTACTGGATGCTTATATTCAAAGCAATAGAAAAAAAATGTAAATACACAATTCATAACTTTCTTTTTCATTTTCTTCCTTTTTTTTTGTGTCTGCAAGTAAACATTTGTTTGTTATTTCTCTACAATAGAAGTATTACTAAAACTAGAAAAGTCTCAACTAAGTTTTTATGCACAGTATATTTTCTTGGAAAGAAATGGTTGATGACCCAAAAACTTTTAAATAATTCCTATGGCCTTGCTTTTTTGGACCATATATGCAAATTGTTGAATTGCCTCATGAGTTTCCAAAACTCTCAAAATTAGTTTCATAAATAATTACTAGAAACAATCACTTCTTAAGAGGCTCTTGACCCTCAAAATTAGTTTCGTAAATAATTACTAGAAACAATCACTTCTTAAGAGGCTCTTGATTTTATGGATTCCATCAATTTTCTCTTTAGTCACCTATGAAATCCATTTATGTTGTATGTTCTCTTTATTGTCAGACAAGAGCCATATGTTGGATAGAGGATTACCAAGTATAGATATAATAAATAAATCTATCTAAAGAAATGTCGATAGATATATATTACACAATAATTATAAATTAATTTACTAAATCTAAAATTATTTATATTTTCTTTATCTACATTTATTTAGTTTCTTAGTAACTTAAGATTTTTATTTTTATTTCTTAAAAAATGGATGATTTATATCTCTAAATATTATAATTTAAATGGATATTTTATGTGATATTTACTAAATTGTTTTTAAAAGTATATTCTATGTATATTCTTCCCATGGGAATCCTAGTCCGACTGGTATTGGTGGAGTGGCTCGTTGTAGTTCTGGGGATGTTAAATTTTTCTTCTCAGTTCATAAGGGTGATTATACTAACAATCTCATGGAAGCTCAGGCTATTTTATATGTTGTGGAATAGTGTTGCTTGCGGGGATGGAGTAAGATTATCTGTGAGTCTGATTCCTAGGTAGTGGTGAACATGCTTTCTTCGCAAGAGCTTGAGGATGTTAGTTGGCAACTGGCTACTGTTGTTAAGCAGATTCTTTTCTTCTCTTGCTCTTTTCAGTTCATTAGGTTCACGTATATTCCTCGTGAATGGAATAGAACTGCTGATTGTTTAGCCAAATGGGCATCTAGTCATGATCTGGGTTGGAATATTAGGGATAGGACGCAACTGTCCTTTGAGATGGTGCAAGAATTTGATGATCTAGTTGCTCAGGATCGAGCTCCTTGTTGAGCTCTCCTTGTTGTATTCCTTTCTGTCTTAATAAATTTTTACCCCTCTTTTTGCAAAAAAGATTGAAAATTTTGACATGTAGATGGTTGTCAAATTTAACCTAGAAGAATAAAATTTAACATTAACACCCTCACACCATCCTACTCCCCCATTTTTCCATTGTACAATGCCTATCCACATTAATGAGTTTCATTTAAAAATATATATTTATTTGTGCTTTTAATTTTATGATATGTAATGATTTGTATTTAAATTTATAATATTTTTATATTGATTTTAAATTAACAAATAATAAGTATTCATTGACTGCAAATCAACAAGTTGGACAACTATTATAATTAAACTAATTATAAAATAATTATATAATTATTTAAAAAAAAAAAATCTAAGTTCTAAAGTATGGATATTTTAAATTTCTTTTTTAATCATATTAATGGATAGAATATTCTTATTAAATTAAAAAATCTCCCTTTAGAGAGACAGAGTAATTAGAGGGATGTTATGGTGAGGCGCGGGGAGAGGGATGCATAGAATAGATAGAGAGAGAGGGAGAGAGAGAGAGAGAGAGAGAGAGAGAGAGAGAGAGAGAGAGAGAGAGAGAGAGAGAGAGAGAGAGAGAGAGAGGGAGGGGGGGGGGAGAGAGAGAGAGGGATGTTATGGTGAGGCACGAGGAGAGGGATGCATAGGAGAGAGAGAGAGAGAGAGAGAGAGAGAGAGAGAGAGAGAGAGAGAGAGAGAGAGAGAGGGAAATAGACGGGGTTCAGATCTAGAATAGAAATATATGTTGATGGGAGCCAGGGGGATAGAGAGAATAATTAGGAAATGGAATACAAACCTATGGTGATAGATATAAAAAAGGAAATGAGAGAGATGAGATATAGATAAATGGTCATTAGGATGAATATATGTGAGAGATGAGCAAAGATAAAAGGGGGAGAAGGAGAAAGATGAGAAAGACCTTTAGGAGATGCATAATTAGGGATTAGAAAAGAAGTGGGACAATAAGGTAAAAATTTATAATCAAGAGGAAGAGATTAAGTGGGTGGGGGAAGGCAAGGGAGAATGGGAAAAGAAAGAGTGGGGAGAGATGAATATGGGAGAAACTAGAAGGGCAGGGCGGGGGGGGGGGGGGTATGAGATAGAGCATAAGGAGGAAAATTAAGGATAAAAAATGATAGGGTTGTTGATGGGGGGATAGAGAGAGGGGGAGATTCATAAGTTTGAGATAGATAATAATAATGGAGAATTGATAGTAAAAGAGGGGGATGAGAAAGATAAGGTAGATAAAGAAAGATAATAATTAGGGAAAGGGAGGGAAGAGAGATAGAGAAAGAGAAATTGGAGAGGAAGATAAATATGATAGAGATTTAAGAGGAGTATGGACAAAGATGTTAATGAGAGAGATAGATGGAAATTAGGAGGAAGATATGGTGAGATAGGATTTTAGAGGGAGAGAGAGAGTTATAAGCATGAGGTAAAGATATATTATAAGTATTAGGAGGAGATATTATGAGGGAATGAAAAGGGACAAAATAGGAAAGGGAAATTAAGAGTGGATAGAGGGAATGATATGAGATAGACCTTGAAAAGGTATAAATTTTGGGATCAAAATAGATACAAATGGTGATGAGGGAAGAGAGAGTTATTGAAGGTAAGATGGAGGATTAGAGAGATAATGTAGGAAAGTAAAGATAATAATGTGTGTGTGTGTGTGTGTGTGTGTGTGTGTGTGTGTGTGTGTGTGTGTGTGTGTGTGTGTGAGAGAGAGAGAGAGAGAGAGAGAGAGAGAGAGAGAGAGAGAGAGAGAGAGAGAGAGAGATTTATCTACATGACCTAAAGATATATTGTTATTATTAGGAAGAGATATTGCAAGAAACAAAATGAAAAATAGAAATCAAGAGAGGGTAGAGGGAACAAAATGAGATATATCTTGAAAAGGTATAATTTGGGGATAAAAATACATAGACATGGTGGTGAGTGAAGAGAGAGGTGGATGGGGGAGAGACATATGGTAGATATGAATCATAATTATATGGAATTAGAGGTAAGATGGAGGGAAAAAATAATAGTTAGGAGGGACAAAGTGGGAGAGATGATTAGAAATAAGAAATATTAATGTATATTACTATAAGTAAAATATGAATAGGGGAGAGATTAAGGTGCATAGGTTGAGGGATGACTTAGATATATATTATCAAGGTAGAGATAATGGGTGAATTTTGGTAACATAAGGTGATAGTAGGGATGAGATAAAATTTAAGTAGATAGTTAGGGGGAGAGAGATGTAAAAGAGAACAAAAGAGAGGGAGGGTTAAGAGAGAGGTAGAAAGGAAGAGAGGCTACATGATAGCGAAGGAGGGGGGCATTGGTTGATACGAGTTCTAAATATAGATGGTAATTATGTGGAAGATATAGTTAGAGTGTAGGGTGATGGAAAAATGGATAAGGGGGGAGGAGGAAGATGAAGTAGATAGAGAGAAGGGGGATGGAGAGAGAGGTGAGATAGAGCTCAAGAAGTAGTTTAATAAGTGATCAATGTTGAGAGAGAGAGAAAAAGAGATAGGGAGGATTTGGGAAATGAGGCAATGAGAGAAAAAGGAATGCAAGATAGATGATATATAGCTTTAGAAATGGTATAATTAAGGCCTAGGATGTATGGTGAAGGATAGATGAGATATATTAAAAGATAATAATTAGGAGAGATGAAGGGGGAGAGATAGTTATAAACAAAAAATACTAATGCATATTACTATGAGTAAAATATGAATAGGGAAGAGATAAGGTGCATAGGTAGAGGGATGACTATATATATATATATATATATATATATATATATATATATATATATATATATATATATATATATATATATATATATATATATATATATATATATATATATATATATATATATATATATAGAGAGAGAGAGAGAGAGAGAGAGAGAGAGAGAGAGAGAGAGAGATTTTCAAACAGACAAAAACACACATACTATATATAGTGATATAAACTTATAGTATATACAAGTTTACATACATATGCCCATAGAAATTAAGTCAAATTTAATCATGTAATCCTTATGGAAATTGAACTATAATCTTAGACCTAATTAAATACTACACCACTTTTAACTAAAATTATAATGGTGAGATGAGGGAGGGGACAAAGTGAAACAAAGATAATAGAAAAATGGATGTGTGTGTGTGTGTGTGTGTGTGTGTGTGTGTGTGTGTGTGAGAGAGAGAGAGAGAGAGAGAGAGAGAGAGAGAGAGAGAGAGAGAGAGAGAGAGATGTTTGAGGTATATGTTATGTAGGGAAAAGATATGATTAGAAGAGGATATAGAAGGATAAGGTAGAGAGTAGAGTGTATAGAGGAGAGGGTGATGCAAGAAAACAATCAAGGTGGGAGGGGGGAGAGGAAGAGAGAGAGTTAATGGTAACTATAGAACAACACTTGGAGTTTTAAATTAAATCATTAAAAAATAAAAATATTTCCTTAAATGTAACTAAAATTTAAATTATCTATAATAACAAATTAAACACTAATTATAACCCTAATTAGATAATATACAATATTGAATCCTAACCCACACATTAAAATTTTAATTTAATAAAAACTCCAAATTCTTTTTTGTATTCAATCTTATAAAAAAATTAATTCCACATATAATCTAATCTAGGCTCTAACCCAAAACCAAATTGTAATTTTATTCTAAGGGAGAGAGAGAGAGAGAGAGAGAGAGAGAGAGAGAGAGAGAGAGAGAGAGAGAGAGAGAGATTTGTTGTTGCATTCACAAAAAATACTTCGAATTTGATCTAATAGGGTTTAATATTTTTATTGATCACCAAATGTAAAAAAAGAAGAAATGAAAATAGATGTTCAAAATGGACAGGGTCTTTCAATTAGTTGTAGCACCAATAAAGAAGTCGACAAAAAGAATGAAAAATATTATGGGATGGAATTTTGGGTTTTATTGGAGCAGTTACCTAGTAATTAATCAAAATAAATTTTGTTTCAAAGTTGATCATTGTTATATACATGAAGATTGCATGTCATGATGGGATGCACTAGCTATAAGTAGTACCATTCATTACTCATTCTTTATACAATTTAGTACTCTTGATCACCACAATTGACAATATGGCCAAGTGCATATATGATTTCTTGGTGTTCTTATTGGTCATAGTGTCTTCTTTTTCTTCCTATGCTTATGGTAATATGCATCTATCATCTTCTCAATTAATTTTTTAGTTAATACATAGAAAAATATATTGCTTTCCCTAAAATGAATTTCACAAAATTTCTAAAATATTTCATTATTTGTAATCTTCTCATATGATGAAGGGTTTGTAGATATAGATCCAAACCAAGGGATTGTCCAATTTTGAGATAATGATAACTAAATATAAAGATAATCATAACTAAATATATTTATCATCATTTTTATGAGAGGGGGGGACATGTGATTTGTGCAAATAAATAATTAGGGGGGGAGAGGGAGAGGGAGAGAGAGAGAGAGAGAGAGAGAGAGAGAGAGAGAGAGAGAGAGAGAGAGAGCGCTATAATACATTGAAAGATAGAGCCAAAACTAAACCAATCTAAACTCTTAGATGCAATTTAATGTAAACCTTGTTTGGATTCAATACATATTAATCATAGCCAATAGTGAACCCTATTAGTGATTAGATGTTGACCCAAATTGAATCATAATCTTAAACCTAATAAACCTATATATGATAATGAACCCTAAACATAATACTAAATCAACTAAAAACCCAATCCATAACACTAAACTAATTTTATCGATACTTTTTGGCATTAAACTAAGCAACCACAACCCCAAGCCTATGTCAAATTCAAAAATTTGTCTTACATAAAATTAAATACATATTAAAATTATAAAAATTTATATTATAAAATTTATGTAGTAATGTAATATTATATAATAAATATTAGAATTGTATTCTCTTAGCCCTTTAGCCTTTATTGTACTTTGAGGCCAGCTCTTCATTTTTTTGGCTGCCATCTAATGCTTCAAAAACATCCCCTCTCAATGCTACTAGCTATATACATATTAGAGAAAGTTGAGATATAGCAAGACTAGCTATTTACATAGAAATATCTTCATATTAAAAAATTAATGTCTTGATATCTCTTGGGTTTCTCTATATACATTATATAAATATATAATATGTATATAGCTAGTTACAACATATAGAAAGTAAATTGATTATTGATAAAAACTAAAGAGTGAGTCAAGAAAAAAGGCAAAAATATTTAGAAAATAATTATTAAAATAATAATGTGAATATTCTAATTGAGGAGTGCTAAAAATGTTACTTGAGAATAGATCATATCATTAAAGTTCAGATGAAAATGTTTATAGTATTCATCTGGTTGAATTTTATCATTGGATGATAAGTTATTATGATGACAAAGTAGGATATCATCATTTCTCCCTTCTCTATTTAAGAATAAGTAATATTTTTGAGTATGGACAAAAGAAAAATGAAAATTTAAAATTCTTTTGATAATAGACAATTTATAACACTATTTGCAAAGATGTAAAATAATACCAAGTATACCATATTTATATTCAATATATGAATAATCAAAATATCCTAACCTTATATTAATCTTAGATAAATTCTTAATCACAAATTTATTCTTAATGAAACTCTCACCTTAATTGAACTATTATCATAAACTAACATTCATTTGTAACCTCAACCCTATATCTTAAATTTTACTCTATAATGCTAATGTTGCTATAAGGAAAATCTCAAGCCGTGCTAAAACTAACTACTATAATCATAAACTAACATTCATTTGTAACTTCAACCCTATATCTTAAATTTTAATCAGAAACTAACATTCAATTGTAACCTCAACCCTATATCTTAAATTTTACTCTATAATGCTAATGTTGTTATAAGGAAAATCTCAAGCCCTGCTTAAACTAACTACAATCATACTTAACCGGGTGCTACTTAAACTACATTTAAAATCCTAAACTGGGTAAACCGTAATCCTTGTAACCGGAAAGAGTACTTAAAAAGGTTTTCAGTCACTTTCCAGGCCAAGAACCGTAGGTGTTGCAGCTAGAATGATTCTCGTAACCTCCAAAATCAACTCTCCCACTCCGGAACAAGGTTTTTCACGGATTATTAAGTGTATGTAGTGGGAGTTCTGAATGTTCCCACCGGTCTGATGTAGCGAATTTTATGCTTCATTAATAACACTGCGAGTTTTAAGAATTTTTACTGTATTATTGCTTTATTTGTGAATGAACTGAATACATCTATAATTCATTATTTTTCACTTATAATTTTGTTTCTACTCAGTGTAACATTCTTGACTCTCTTCGTACTCACAGAGTGTAACACTGATCATAACACTCAGATGCAACGGAATTTAGAAATATAATCATTTATACATAATACAGATTGTAGACAACATTATGCTTGTTTTCTTTTACTAATTGTGTCTGCAGAAAACTCCGCAAATTTGTCCGAAACAAACGATTTTGTGCCATCTTCGATTAACAAACCTGTAGTTATGAATCGCTCAAGAATGTTTATATAAGTAAAATCATTCGCCTCATGTTCCAATATCTTCTAAATACCTCCTCTTTTTCTTGATGTTTTTTTTTTTGAAAAAGCAATATCTAGCAATTTAATTTGTTCCATCAGGAATTCATTACTTTACAGCGCGTATAACTTTTCAAAAATTTCAAAAACATATTCATTAAATTTGTGATGGTAAAAAAGTGATGCCTTTTATAGATGAAGTTATTTATTGCATTCCAATATATTTATCTTGTGATATTGCTATCAGGATTTAACTGTGTGATTTTTGAGTCAAACTCATTGACCCATATTTCATGAGTAGTGATTCAACATGAATCCATCTCTCATGAGAATAAATGGAACACTTAGCACTCATTGGATCTAGGTGATGCTCATAGGGGTGAAGCACCGGGACTTCCCAGGAGGTCACCCATCCCAGTACTACTCCAGCCTGAGCATACAGAGTTTCCTCCATGGTTAAACCCAAAGCTTGCAACCCCATTTATATATTTATCTTCTAAGATTGTAAGCATTTGATTATTTTTTACAAATTTAAATTATAGTAAATATCTTAGTTTGTAGCAGCAAATCAAGTATCGCAATGTTTAGAGAATACTTTAATTACATAAACATGTTCTTAAGAAGGCTTTTAAAATCATTATAGATATATCTGTTTAGGAAAAAATATTTTATTCAATATAAAATTAAGTTATTTTTAATATTATTTTATGTGGTATATTTTTCTTCCTTTTCTAAATGTTGTTTTTTAGTGATATGTTTTTTAAACTTATATATTTTAAAATGAATCAATGGATATGGAGATTCTAACAAGTGCCACATAGTGGCCAGTATTTGCCATAGTTTTGTGAAAAGAAAAAAAATATTGTAAATGATAAGATATTATTAGAAAATATATGATTTATTGTAATGCCTATTATATTATTGTATTATATTTAGATTATATAATATATTTTAGGTATTTTAAATTGTAATACTAATTTGTAGTATATATATGATAAGTTGAACAATATAATAAATATTTTAAAATATATAATTATGATAATTAAAAAAATTGTAATATATAAATTGCTAAGAATGAGTAATTTTAAATTATATAGTTTTATTGAATATAATTGTATATTTGTAGTTTTATAATAAAAATATATTACTATAAACAAATCATAAACAATGGCGAGAGAAAAATTGGCCTATAAAAATGGAATATGGAGCCTCCCAAAAAAATTGGTTCTTATAACAAAAAATATTTGAACCAATCGTATTCGAGATATATAAATTATATAATATAGAAAATGCAATAGTATATTGCTTATGACAAATACAATAATACCTAGGAGACTAGAAGTCAAAAGATATGAATTGTTTGTCTATGATATTTTTAATTTTAACTACTAACTGCATTGCAGAAGGGTGCAAATGTTACACCAATAGAAAAGATGCATCCTTTTTCTTTAAATAACTTTAATCCAATGTAAGAAGATGACTACTTTAATCTTATGACACATATTATGCATGAGTTTGATATATTAGCTAGTGAACATTATGTGTGCTACTTTTATCAAAATGACTAATTGTACCTAATTCTCTCAAGGGTCCACAAATATTTTTTGAAAATAAATTTGTATTGAGGCATGAGTTTGTAACAACTTGAAGTTGTGCTTATAGAAATAGTTATTGTAACTATACCTTGTCCTTTTCCCTTATCATTGTATATGAGCCATTTAATATTTTGGGTATAGCTATAAGGAAAATATTGACAAACTATATGATAATGGGTACTTTTGTTATTAATTATATCCTAGAATATAGTCAGTAATCAAATGGTATCTATTTGTTTGCCTCCAAAACTATTCCTTATAAAATAGTAAGTAGCAATATTTATAATGTTTTGTACTTGCTTATTTTAACTTTGATTTTTTATAAAACATTTATATTCTTTTATTGGCTTTTCATTTTTTTTTGGGGGTTTTCTTCATTTTTATTCAATTTTTAAAAATATTTTTTTATAACCAATAGAAAAGAAGAAATGCAAATACTTGTAGGATTTCTAATGTTTATAAATTCTTAGATTTTTGTGAAGGATGGTTTTAGTAAAATGGTAGTTGAACTGATTGATAACTATTTATCAATCATTCTAAAAAGGAGGATGAAATGGAATAGAGAATTTTTTTCAAGGGAGAAAGAATTGTTAAAGCATTAATGGCTTTCTTGCTATTAACACCCAAGAACAATTGATAGTCACAAAGTTTGAAGTGTAAGAATTCATTTTCAGATTTAATTTTATATTATGTTTAAACTATTTTAGTTATTCCCTTTTTCAATGTTATGAATTACAATTTTTTATTGTAATTGGTGTTATTTTCATAATGCATTTCCATGATATTATTGCTTTATAGTGAATTATAGATTTCTCGATTTTGGTTGAACCAATCTAAGAATCAGTTGAGGGAACATCAATCAAGTTGATAGAGAATTGAATCAAGCCTGCAAGATTTGTATATTATTGATTATTAAATAAAATAGAAGATTGATTCAATAATCTTATTTTTTGGGCTGGTCAACTTATACTCTATATTATTTTACATGGTAGTAAGTAGTCTTGTTTGCCATGCAAGGTATTAGCCTAGTTAGATATTGGTCATTCTTTTGGAGTTCCAAATTGTCATTCAAAAGTCTTATTCAATAAGTTGAAAGATAGTTTTGAGCATCAAACTATCCTACACTCATTCCAATATAATTTTTAATCATCAATGTTGGTTGAGATGGAAACTAGTTATTGACTAGTAATGGAATGGTCAATGATCTATTTGTTAACTAACCAATTTATAGGGAACATTGTGATCAACATTTATAATTATAAGTTTCAATTTTATGTGGAAGACAATAGATTGTTGGTGTGTTGATTCTTCCAAAATGCATGCATTTGGTATTAGGTTTTGAGCCAATTCTATTTTGTTTGGTGTTTAAATATTTTTGTCAAGATATTGTTAGATGCCTTCAAATGTAAATTGAAGCAGGGTTCTCATTTGTGAGTTTTATTGTCTTTTATATTCCTCTTAACTCTACTCTATGGAATGGTTTTAAAAATAATTATAATTAATTTTATCTTTAGTATTTTTGCTGATTATTTTATTGCTAGTCTTATATATTTATAGCACTTTATTTAATTATATTATTGATAATCTTATTTATTTCATTAGGCTGGACTCTAGCTATAACACACAACTCTTGTTTAATAAAAGTAAAGAATCTGATTCTAATTAGTTTCTATTCAAAATGGTTAAATAAACAATTTGAAGAAATCAAAGCAATTTAAAAAGTGTAATGAAAACATAGTTGAAAATAATGTTAAAAGGTTTGCAATTATTAATGAAATATTTATAATTCAAAGGATACAAATTCAATTGAGCTGAGAGGTTATAAAGAGAATGCTTACAACACTTTGAATAATTTTGGGTCATCATTTTCGATATAAAGATTTACATTACCTAAAGTTTACAGAAATCCACTTTATTTCTCCATTCTTAGAAACAATAACCAAAGGATTTTAATCCATAACCAATAAAATTTATCAAACATTAAAAAAAATAATGGAAACATAATTATACAAAATACAATAGTTTGACCTAACCCACCCATAATCACAAGAGCATAAATAACAGGTTCATTCTTATTTCATAAAATAAGTAGAGATCTATTATATATAACCCCACAAGTAATATCCCATGCTCCATGGTAAACATAGAGAAAACACTTTGATATAATACAATACGTAAAGTAGTGTGTATTGGTTGTTTCTCTTAGATTATATAAGAGTAATATCTTCTACAAGTGTTCATAAATCTATCTTTAAAATAAGGAAATATGAGGTATCTAGACAATAAATGGTAATACAATGTATTTAATTATAAAGTGTTCTAATGTAAGTCCACAAACTCACTAATAAATATATATTTAAATTTACAAGTAATCCGAAATGAATAAATGGTTCAAGAGATGTTTTGTTAAAAAAGGATAACTTCAATCTTATATGTTTTACATTTGAAAAAATGAAAGAGATGAAAGACATTATAAGTTTTGAAAAAAATTAATATTTAAACATTCAAGAAATTCATATGAAAAATATAATTCACAATAATTAAAAAATTGAAAAATTAGTACAACATAAGTGATGACCTAATTTTATTGATCTTGAAATATTGTTTTTGGAATCACCTATAACTATAAACATTTAGATTTTTCTTTGGTCAATTTGTCTTTGGTTCTTTTTTTACAAATTGTGTTGTACCCATTAAAATTAAGCTTTTTTCTTTCCTAAAGCTTCACTTTCCTAAGCCAATAGTTTGATTACTATATAATTTAATAATTGTGACCCCAACATCGAAAGCAATGATTAGTTCATGTAAGAAAATCTATAGTTTTTGGAATAGTAAAACAAGCATGTCTTCCTAGAGTCCTTATATTTGGTTGATTAGATTACTTTCAACATAATCAAAGGTCAATTTGGTAGTAACAATATATGAAAGGCTTCTATAAAATCAACATGTGATAGAACCCATGTTGGAAGAAACATAGTCAGGCCTCTATGGTACTAGGATGTAAGAGAAAGAGATTATGAAGAGTAAATTAGCATTTGTACCAACTGGTACAAGGTTGCATCAAATATCATTTATCAATTTTCATATTTAGTAACATCAATTATCCCATTCCATATTTGTACTCAAACAAAAATAATATTTATAATTGCATCCTTTTGATTACATTTGTTTGGCTTCTAAAAATTGTAAAGGAACATATTTTCCAAATAATGATGGAAATTCCAGAATGTGAATAAGCATGTCTTCCTAGAGTCCTTCTATTTGGTTCATGAGATCACTTTCACAATAATCAAAGGTCAATTTGGTAGTAACAATATATGATAGGCTTCTATAAAATTAACATGTGACATAACCCATGTTGGAAGAAATATAGTCATGTCTCCATGGTACTAGGATGTAAGAGAATGATATCATGAAGAGTAAACTACCACTTTTGCAAACTAGTACAAGGTTGTAGCTGATATCATTTATCAGTTTCCGTATTCAGTAACACAGATTATCCCATTGCAGATTTGTACTCAAACAAAACTAATATTTATAATTGTATCCTTATGATTACATTTGTTTGGCTTCCGAAAAGTGTAAAGGAACATATTTTCAAAATAATGATGGAAATGCCAGAATGAAAATAAGCATGTCTTCCTAGAGTCATTATATGTGGTCAATGAGGTCACTTTCACCATAATCAAAGGTCAATTTTGCAGTAACAATATATCATAGGCTTCTATAAAATTAACTTGTGACATAACTCATGTTACAAGAAACATAGTCATGCCTCTATAGTACTAGGATGTAAGAGAAATAGATTATGAAGAGTAAACTAACACTTGTGCCAGTTGGTACAAGGTTGTAGCCGATATCATTTATCAATTTCCATATTTAGTAACATGGATTATCCCATTGCAAATTTTTACTCGAACAAAAATAATATTTATAATTGTATCCTTATGTTTACATTTGTTTGGCTTTCAAAAAGTGTAAAAGAACATATTTTCCAAATAACAATGGAAATGCTAGAATGGAAATAAGCATGTCTTCCTAAAGTCCTTGTATTTGGTCAATGAGATCACTTTCACCATAATCAAAGGTCAAGTTGGAAGAAACAATATATGATAGGCTTCTATAAAATCAACATGTGACATAACCCATGTTGTAAGAAACATAGTCATGCCTCTATGGTACTAGTATGTAAGAGAAAGAGATTATGAAGAGTGAACTAGTGCTTGTATCAACTAGTACATGGTTGTAGACCATATCATTTATTAGTTTCCATATTTAGTAACATGGATTATCTCATTGTAGATTTGTAATAAAAAAAAACTAATATTATAATTTTATCCTTATGATTACATTTTTTTGGCTTCCAAAAAGTGTAAAGGATCATATTTTCCAAATAACGATAGAAATGTCCAAATGGAAATAAGCATGCCTTCCTAGAGTCCTTGTATTTGGTCAATGATATCAGTTTCACCATAATCAAAGGTCGATTAGGCAATAACAATATATGGCATGCTTCTATAAAATCAACATGTAACATAACCCATGTTGGAAGAAACGTAGTCATGCCTCTATGGTACTAGGATGTAAAAGAAAGAGATTATGAATACTAAACTAGCACTTGTACCAACTGGTACAAGGTTGTAGCTGATATCATTTATCAATTTCCATATTCAGTAACATGGATTATCCCATTGCAGATTTGTACACGAAAAAAAATAATATTTATAATTGTATCCTTATGATTACATTTGTTTGGCTTCAAAAAAGTGTAAAGAAACATATTTTCCAAATAATGATGTCTTCCTGAAGTCCTTGTATTTGGCCGATGAGATCACTTTCACCATAATAAAAGGTCAATTTGGTAGTAACAATATATGACAAGCTTAGTAAAATCAACATGTGACATAACCCATGTTGGAAGAAACAAAATCATGCCTCTATGGTATTAGGATGTAAGAGAAAGAGATTATGAAGAGAAAACTTGTACTTGTACCAACTGGTTCAAGGTTGTAGTCCATATCATTTATTAGTTTCTATATTTAGTAATAATGATTATCCCATTGCAGATTTGTACTTGAACAAAAATAATATTTATAATTGTATCCTTATGTTTACATTTGTTTGGCTTCCAAAAAGTGTAATGGAAGATATTTTCCAAATAACGATGAAAATTCTAGAATGGGAATAAGCATGTCTTCCTAGAGTCCTTGTGTGTGGTTGATGAGATCACTTTCACCATAATTAAAGGTCAATTTGGCAATAATAATACATGTGTCCAGGCTTCTATAGAATAAACATATGACTTAACCCATGTTGGAAGAAACGTAGTCATGCCACTATGGTACTAGGATGTAAGAGAAAGAGATTATGTAGAGTAAACTAGCACTTGTACCAATTGGTACAAGGTGGTAGCCAATATCAGTTTTTTAGTTTCCATATTTAGTAACATGGATTATCCCATTGCAGATTTGTACTTGAACAAAAATAATATTTATAATTGTATGCTTCTGATTACATTTGTTTGGCTTCTAAAAAGTGCAAAGGAACATATTTTCTAGCTAACATTGGAAATGCTAGAATGGAATCCTTATATTTCCATTTTAATGTGTAGAAGAAGGCTTCACAAATTAACATACTCTACATTATTAAGGAATATCGATATTCATCCAAATCAAGGATAAATATACAATATTAACTAAGTTGACAATAACATTTCATCCAAAAAAGAATATTAAATAAAAAGTAGATTGAGATACATTTTGCTACAAATAAATTGGCTAGAGACATCCATATTATGGAGGTGAAGGAGCAGCTACATTTTATAATGCAATTGAAACATTTTTTTTTGGAGGGATCATCCAGTTATGTCTTGGAAAAGCAAAATAAAATTTCTGCAATGAAAGCCATGCAAGAGGAAGTGGGATACCATAGAAATCATATTATAAGCTCATCAATTTTCAGCTATTTAGTCCCTATTAACTTTTCATAAATGGAAATGATCAAAGCAACAAAAGATAGAAAGTAATATTAAAAATAAATAACTAAATTCATGAATTCGTATGTGAAATAGTAAAGATTTTTTGATAATACATTGAGCTTGAAAAATGTCATTTATATAATATCTAGTAAATCCAAGTCAGAGATAAAATAAAAGAGAACCTATTTTTTTTGGAATTGGATAAAATATATCTATAGCCATGTATATGCATTATTTCAACTTATGGGTTTAAACTACAAGCTTACATATAAACAACTAGAAAATGAGGCCAAGCACACAATGAAACTCTCATGATTACCTCAAGAACTATCTACAAGATCAAAGAAACTTCAATAATGAAAAGAACATAAGGCAACAAGGGAGATAAAGGTCATTAGGAGATTTACACTTTTAATTAGGTAACAAAAATGAAAGTATTGAAATACCCATATTTAAGAAATAAGAGCATGTATGTGATTGCATAATTCAAAAACTTTGAGTATATTCATTTTATTCATATCAAAGTTTCAGTTTATATCATATAGTAATTGCTTTTGCACGACATACAGAGGATATAGTGCCAAAATGATAAATTAATGAAAGTGAAATATGATGTAAGCATGCTTTAAAGAGAAGATTTTTATTTTAGGGCCTCAATTAAGGAAAGAGAAGCACAGTATGGTTGAATGGATCATTGTTTTACAAGTTGTTGAGACTTGTAGAAAATATTATCATAGTACAAAAATGTTTAGGAATAGCTCCATGGAAGACGTGCACAAATAAAAGAAGAAAAACTATTACAATTGTGCATGATAAATTTAGCATCCTAAGAAAATTGTTATTTTTTGCATTGGACCTTAGCAAACGTATGAGGAGAATATATATATATATATATATATAGCATTAAGTGGTATCAAAAAATAGATGTGTTATGTACCTTAGATTCATTAGATAGAGAAATGTTGCAAGTGGGCTTCCTCTTTTTTCCTTGAGATTATATGTAAGTTTTCATGTATTTTGGAGCATCTCTCTCGAAGAATATTGATTGAATGCAATGGTAATTCAATGTTATTAACTCTAAACATAGATATGAATGTCAACCCCTACCATTCTATCTTTCCAATGTCAATTGTTTCTTTTTTACAGTGTTAGACCTTGGGATTTGTGCATGGCTATAGCCCATGCCATTGTGAGTGGTATTTTTCTTGGAATACCGAATGACATAGGAGTTATAGGTACAATCTTTGGGTTATATTTGTTGCACATGGGTCTTGTATAATTATCGATCCTTGTAGTAACATTCATTAGAATATCAGGTGGTTTAGAACTAGGACTACACACAATATCAACTACCTCACCAAAAGATCCATTTATAAGACGTTCTTGTGTCCATATGTTTGTCATGAGCATGATTTGTTAGCCTTTACAAAGTAGCACTTATTTTTTGAGTTTTTCATCACCAATTGCATTGTCCATTTTGTTCCTAATTTTTCACTACAATACTTATTGCAATAGGGTAGTTCAACAATTTTAGCATTCATTTTTTGTGTATACTAACCAAATTATTGGTAGCAAATAGGTGCATTGAGTAGTCAAATTCTTTCCATTGTTTCTAAAGTGATAATTGTTATGAACTATTCCCATAGAAACTTAGCACTAGATTGTGTTGTGTACATAGGCTTTTCCATCATAGGTGACAATTGCACAAGGTGTCCAACTAAGATTATGGAGATTCCTTTGAAGCATAGGTGTTCATTGTAAGGAAATGTTGTCACAGTTGACTATCTATTTTTAATAGTAGCTTTTCCCTTATGAAGCTCATTTGTCAATAAGAATATATCTTATGTCCTTCACTGCTTCTTGTAATGTTTTCAAAGCCTACCCTTGCAATAGATTCATTTCTATAATAGGAATCTTCAACATTGAGTGTATTGTCAATGCATGTATGTTGAATACAACAACTCTTGTAGGAGCTAGTGTAAGTAGTTGGTTTCCTTGTTCTGGTGTTTCACTATTCAGTACATTTTTCATGCAAGTAATCAAGTAGGATTTTCCTATACCAATTGTGCCTCAAATGATCATGTAAAGTGGTTTTTCACTCAAGCAATTATTGTGCTTTGTAATTATTTCTAAAGTAATTTCTTTCTTTTTTGACAATGTATAGCTTGGGATGTCAAAGTTAGAAAACATGCTTTCCTCTTGCCAATTTATTTTCTTTTCATTTATGAATTGTGTTGCTATTACATGTAAAGGTCCTAGTATTGTCACCAAATCCAATCTATTGTTGTGATAAAACTCACCCCTACCAAGCATGTCAAGTTTACTTACTCTGACACTAATTGAGGGTCCCATTTGTGAAAACATTGCCATTCATTTAGCTCTATTATTTCATCCATCTTGGTATCCTGTTACTTTCATCTTATCCTAACGTTGCTTTCTTTTGGGTAATTTTATTGACATGCCATACAAAATATCCTATTGTATTTATTTTCTTCAAGTTTTTAATAATTCGATCCTTTTTAATTCCTATTTCCATCTCTACATGATGAAAATGTTTATATAAGAGTAGCTCACTCCAACATAATATTTTAAATTGCTCTAACTCCTCATTTGGGATGTTGTAGAACTTTGAGTAGACATTGACTATGGCATTTACCTATCTCTATTTCCACTTTCTTTATTTATGACTTCAAGCTTTGGGGGTCGTTCAGTGTAGCTATGCAAGTAGGTGAACTACACTTGGCTTTCACCTTTTTCTTTGTTGTCCACTGGAATACTTTTCATCCAACATTCAAGGATGAAAAAGGACAACTACATACTACAAGTGGTAGTTTTTGGAGCATGTGACATGTTTCTTGTGCTCCTATATCATGCTCTACAACAATCTTTGTTATGAACTTTTGATATGTAGTGAGGGTTGTCATGTCTTCTTGTTGTGTTGTTGATGTTCTTTTAGCATATTAGTACAAGTATCAAATGCCTGATATTTAGTGATGTACTTGAGAATAAGGGCTCTTGAGATAACTAATTGCTAGTCTATATTTTGTCTCTAGATCTTTAACATATTGTTGTTGTGTATGTTTAGCCTATCATGATTTTGCCCAAGTACATTTTTTTTCATCCCATCACTATCACATGATAGAGTAGAGAAATTTTGTTCTTTCCATGGAGCTTTGTATCGACACTTTATTTTTTAACCTTTATTTCACAAACATGTTCCATCTTTACATTTTTTGTGTCTTTGGACATGGTTAATAATTTCTTCATAGTCATGTACATGATCTATAGTGAATATCTCAGTTGTGTTGAGCAAGCATGTTCATCTAGTGAAGCCCAAAATACTGTATTGCTTCTATGATCTATATCTCAAGGGTTCCAAGCGCATAGATACATGTCAAAAAAGTTGTGTTCTTTTTCAACCTCTACATCATTTTTCCAATCAAATTTTTCCATATCCAATGCATTTTTTAGCCAAATAAATCCATGTATATGTGTATTCCCTCTATGCTAGCATTCAAATTTATATCAATAGTCCTTTGCACCAAGATTTTTTTTTATCACCTCTTCATGAGAAATTGTGAATCGTTGATGCAAGTACAATGATGTGGTGTGGAGATTATTTATTATGTTTTCTAAATGTTGTTTTCTTGAACACATTTGGATAGGTGTGTCATGTGCAAAAAAAATTGTAGATCTAGCCAATTTGTGTCTACTACACTTAATGTGAAAAATAAGTTGGTGCTCCTAGTTGATTGATCATGTTTTTTAATTCTAACTGATACTTTTTCCAATATGGTCTTGTGCCTCTGATTGAAACTCCAAAGTTGTAAAAGAATCAACAAGGTTGTAATTTGTAGAGGATGAGATACCTGTTTGAGAATTTATGTGAAATTTTCATAAATTGATTCAACCATATATATGTCATTCATTTTCTCCAAGTAGTAAGTCAAATAGTTTCAAACACTAGGAGAAACTTCCCTAGTAAATTTTTTTTAATTTGTTATTGACTTTGTAGAGAATTACTTTTTCATTTCTCAAAAAAAACTTCAAGCATAATACTACTTTATAGAGAAGGTTAATATTATGGTTCATGCATCTTATTGACATGCACAAATCAATTTTGATGGTGTGAAAAGTATAGATCAAGCATGAGTCACTAAAAATGAATGTCACTATTATATTAGTGATGATAAAGAGCAGGAAACACATTTTGTGGAACATTGTGTTAAGACAATTTTTTGAATATTTGAAAAACAAAGGCATAAATATAGAAAAACATTTTGTATGTTCAAATGGATGTGCATCACAATTTAAATCAGCTAGACCATTTTATGCATTATGTAGATATCATTGACACTTTAACATACCACACATTTGGAGTTTTTTTGAGTGGACATAGAAAGGGTGAGCATGATGGTGCATGATGGCTATAAATGATATCACATCAATAATTCTCATGGTGTAGTCAAGTGGTGTAAATAAATTTTATGATACTAACAAATATGAATAACATGTCATCACAAGTGGATCGAGTCATACCATTTAGATTGTTTTGGGAGGTATCAGATATAGCTTAATTTCAATATTTAAATTGAATTTAGAGTTATACTTAATATGTTAGGTGATCTAACTATTACACATGTAATTTTAACTTGAATATATAAATGTATATATGGACCTTACATTCAAGTGTCGATAGAAGATCAATGCATGCATAAAAGATGGTAGAGAAGACATGATCTTTTGATTAAGTTATGAGTACAAATAATAATGTGTATTCATTGTACACTAGAGAATACTCATGTTTTTGTCCTAATTTTATTGATCAAAACTATGGTGGTTGCACTAATCAAGAATGTGGATATGTGGGTGTATGGACTTTGGTCCCACTAGATGTCATTAATATGAATGAGTCTAAGGATTAAAACTATGATGATATTCCATTGATTTTTGGTGATTATGACCATATTTAAGGATTGATCAGAGTTGGTATTTATGTATTTACATGTATTTGTTTCATTTTATTTTGGTTAATTTAATATGTTAGGTGATAACTATTATACTCATCTACATGTAATTTATACATATACTTTGTGTAGGAAATGCTTTTACAGTCATGGTAGAATCTCAAAATGTACAAGGTGTTAGCTATTATTTATTGTGCTGGACCATGGAAAGAGAGAAGATAACAAAGACTGAAATAATTGATGGAGTTATGTTTCCCACTATTTAGTATACTTGAAGCATGTTTACATCCATGTATTTTTTATGAATTCAAATTTATCGACATATTTGATTAATGTACATATACAGGGATATGTGTACATGTATATCTAACTTAAGTACAATTAATCTATATGAGATCTTTTTAAAATGTGTATGAAGGCTCTATTGTTGTACAAAGAACATATTGGAAGACAAAAAGAGTACTTAAAAATAAGATTCATTTCATTAATTATCAACCTAACAACAAGGTTTATCACTATGGTAAACATATTATTGGCACTAGTCTAACTCTTCATCCAATCAAAGCACCTAGAATACATAAGCAAAAGCTCAATATTGATGATTATGAGATAATATTAAATGTTATCCAACAATGAACTGACCCACTTGATACAAGATAGAAACAATTTGTAATTTGAAACAACTTGAACAATTTGAAATTTGGTTGAACTATTTGAAATTTAAAATTTAGTTCAACAATTTGACCCATTTTAAAATTAGGATTTGTAACTAATTAATGGAATTTTAGTCTTTAATTTAACTTTTACTCTTTTATTAGAACATGTGTCTTAAGGGGATGAAGTATATATTTACTCTTTCATTTTTTAGAGGAAAAAATTAGAACATTGGGTTTAAGGGGATGAAATTAGGACATGTGCAGATTAAAAGGATGAACTACTATATGCATTTAAGTAATTATTTAAAGGAATTAAAGCAGTTATATAACTAATTAGGTTTAAAACTTGTTCAAATTAGGACATACATTATATTTATTTAACTTAAATTAAATTAGACATATGTATTTATATCCTATTTACATTATTCAAATTAACATATGTAACTAATTTTAGAATATTTGTTTTGAGAGGAAAAAATTAGAATAATTGGCTTAAGGGGATGAAATTAGGACATTTAGATTAAAGGGACAAACTATATATTTAATCTTTAGGAATTACATAACTAATTCTAGGTCTGAAATTTGAAACATTTATTTAATTGAAGGAGAAAATTAGAATCTATATTTCACTAGGAACAACTGATGAAATATGTCTTATGAAACATGTCTAATAAAACATTTATGAAACATTTCAAATGAAACAACTATGAACATGAGATAATGAAATGTTTATGGAATAAACCCTCTTGTATATGCATACATTATACATGTCTAATGTAACTAATTGGGATATATGTAAAATTAATTAGGTTTGAAACTTCTTCATGCATTCTAGGACCCACATAAATTATATGTTATATCTAAATATCTAAAGTACTTTTCCAAATTCTAGGACATAAATGAAATGTCTCTAGAATGTATATATATGTATCGATCATCAAATGAATAAGGACTAGAGCATAAAATGTTTGTGCTAAACATTGAACTCTAACTCTACAATATGTCAACCACTAAACAAATTAAAAAAACATATGATCTATCTAGATCTCATATAAGATAATATAAAATATAAATAGTATTGATGTATACCTCTGTATGTATCAAATCAAATACAAATTGTTGGAATAATTTAGAATAACTGAGAGGGGGTGGGTGTGAATTAGTTATCCAAGGTCTAGATGTATAAATAAAACTTCTCATAGCTTAGTGAACGCATAAAATATTCCTACTCATGCATGCATCCATAAGATTATGCAATCACTAAAAACTTGTAGGTTACTAAATCAACTTGTAGAAATGTAAAGCATGAAACATATTAGATTCATCAACACACTTGACACAATGATTTACTTGTAAACCCAATTTGGGGAAAACCACCAATAACATGCTATTGCTTTTCACTCTTTTGAAGTGATGCCCTATGAAAGGCCAACCTTATTAAAGGTTACAATACACACTATTAGATGTGACCTAGTTAAGGGATTTAAATCACCTTGTTAGAAGTGAGCCTTGTTAGAGGATATTAGGCCATTAACTTGGAATGACACCTAGTTAAAGGAATTACAAATGACTATTAGGTCAACCTTAATCCAAAGGATTTAACTTAAACTGATACAATTGTTAGAGATTGATAGTAGAGCTTTGATTTGATACAACTTACAACTTCTCTTTCAAATTATCTCTATTCAGTTGTCAATTCTGCTTGGCCTTCATACTTTGTAGCTCTGATAGCTTGCTCACCCTTCAAGAATTCATCTCCTTAAGCCTTCTTGCTTAACATGCCATTGCAGACTCTTCTTTTAGGTCACTTCATAAAGAAAAACTCTTGACTCCTTGTCTTCCTTAGATTCTCGCACATGACAACATTGCTCAATGTCCAGACATTCCTATAAGTAGGAAATTAAGATATTTTGTTGCTCATTTTCCATCATCCAAATTTAGGTTTCTGATGGATTAGGTAGGATACAATGTATCTACCCAATAAATTACATCTCTTCTAGAAACTTCTTCTAAAATCCATTTGAATTTTCCTAAAACTGGTTTACCTCAAATTCTATGCCACTAGCTCATCAACCTTATCTTCCACTTGGTTCACAAAATTCAAGAAAAATACTTGTCAAGTCAGATTCATCAAATCTTCAATCTTTTAAATAATGCAGTAGCTCAACATTATCAATCTATTGATGCTCGACACATACTATATTGCTCGAAATCCACTATGAAATTACTCGACACCTACTAAAGTTTATTAATGCTCAACATCAACTAAACTTTACTCATCATCAAATATTTTTCTCCACATCAACTATTTTTCTTGGCATACACTACAAAGTTAAACTAATTTTCTACTCGACACCTACTATCCACTTGCTTAAGCTTGGCAAACAAACTTTGTGTAACTTGTTCTTCTAAAATTTATAATTGTAACGAAGCTTTTAAACCTCAATTAGATTATTAATACATCATGCCATCATTGTCTTAATTAATCCTTGCACTTCATTAGATAATAATAACTCAACCTTTTCTCTATGTGCTATTTTCACCTCTTATTGATCAAATCCTCTTTGTCAATCAAGAAAGTGATAGCACTTGAATCTTATAAGTAATTGTCTTACCAACAAATAAAAAGTTTGACATCAATGAAAAAATAATGATTGAAACACGTAGTCTTCTTCAAAAATCTCCCTCTTTAAATAATCTATCTCAATAATGATCATTTCAATCAAATCTCAATAATCTCCCTCTTTGGCATTGATGGCAAACTAAATTGATCAACCAGATCAACCAATAATGACTAGGTTAAAATAGTAAGACAATACCAAAAAGAAAGCTTGTATTGATATTTCTCCCTCTATCAGAAAATTTCATTTTCTAATTAGGTTACAAAATTCACTCTAATTCAATCTTTCTATATCTCCCTTTGACTAGGTAGATTGGGATTGCTCCCTCTTTCTGATATTCTTCTCTATCTCTTTGAAAACAATCTCTTGATACCTCTAATATCTCTCTCTCATTAATCAAACTAATACTAGCTTCTTGATCTATCTCCCTCTTTATTTGATCAGTAGAATATCTCCCTATATGTCCTTGCTCTTAATCAGTAGAATATCTCCCTCTTTGACAACAATGCCAAAGACATATGCCAAAAACTTGTCATCTTAAACATGCCGATATAAGCTTTTGCAGTTTCTTCAATTTCTCCCTCTGCCACCTTGCTTGTGACTAATTTGGAGTTTTAGCTCTTTGATTACTTTAGGTAGCTTCTAAAATAAGATCCTCTACATCAATGTGTAACATATGAATATCATCTTGTTTTATGCAGGGCACCCCTCTTGTTACTTAGATAGCCTTTGATAGGGGCATCACCCCTAATTTACCTCTTAGATACTCATGAGCATCCTTAGGTAATGGTTTTGCAAAGATATCAACAATTTTCTCATTTGTGTTGACATATTCCATCTTCACATCTTTATCTTTATCTAACTCTCTCAAGTAATGATACTTGATTGCAATGTGTTTTGTCTTTGTATGTATCACTGTATTCTTTGATATATTGATAGCACTTCTATTATCAAAATAAAGTATAATTGGTTCTATGATTTCTTTCTTCATTCCATTGAGTAGCTATTTGATCCATACAATGTTTATGTAATTTACAGCAGCAACAACAACATATTCAGCTTCAACAATAAATTGTGAAGTACAACTTTACTTCTTGCTAGGCCATGTGACTAGTCTCTTGCCTAAGAAACATGCTTTTCCACTGGTGCTTTTTTTGTCATCAATGTTTCCAGCCCAATTAGCATTAGTATAGGCTCTTAATTCATTTTTTTCAGTCTTCTTGTAGTATAGACCAAACTCTTTTGTTCCTTTCAAATATCTTATTATTCTCTTCGCAACCATTAAATGATTTTGCATAGGATTAGTAGAGAATCTTACAACTATCCCTATAGATAATGCAATATCAGGTCTGCTATGTACTATATATTGTAATTTTCCAATCATAGACCTATACATTATTTGGTTCACCTTAGCAGAATTATCATTCTTTGATAAATTTTTTCTTGTCACCATAGATATGCTTACTAGTTTGGAATCCTCTAATCCAAAAAATTTCAATATTTCCTTGACATACTTTGACTAAGTGATGTATATACCATATTTCATTTGATATACTTGCAGACCAACAATTTTTTTTTATCTCTCCAAACATAGACATTTCAAATTCTTTCTTCATCTGATTTGCAAAATCCTTACATAAAGCATCTTGATCTCCAAATATGATGTCATTAACAAATATTTTAGATAAAAGAATACCTTTTCCTTTCTTTTTCTTTATGTACAAATTGTTGTTATGATTAGTCCTTTCAAATCCAATATTCATAAGATAGGTATGAAGTTTCTCACACCATGCTCTTGGTGCTTGTTTCAAACTATATAGAGCTTTGTGCAGCTTACATATCATGTTCTTATTGTTAACATTAGTAAAACTTTCTAGCTATTCTATGTAAACTTCTTCCTCTATTATGCCATTCAAAAATGTAGATTTAACATCCATTTGATAAACTTTGAAACCTTTCTATACAACATAAGCAAGTAGAGTTCTTACTCCTTCCAATCTAGCAACAAGGGAAAATGTCTCTCCATAGTCAATTCCTTCTTCTTGTGCATATCCCTTGCAAACTAATCTTGCTTTGTTTCTTATGACTTCACCATTTTCATCTAGCTTGTTTTTGAATACCCACTTGGTACGAATCTCATTCTTGTCTTCTGGTCTAGGAACTAGACTCCATGTTTTGTTCTCATCTATTTGTTCAATCTCTTCTCCCATGGCTTTGTACTAGTCAGCATCTTCTAGTGCATCTTTAACTATTTTGAGTTTTTTCATGATTAGAAAACATGTTTTATTTTTCAATCTATTTCTTATCATTGTTCTAACTTCTTTATCTCCAATGAGTTTAGTGGTGGGATGATGTGTTTTGACATACTTAGACAATCTTGGTTCAACTCTTGTTTCTTCATTTTGTCTTTCGTCTTTAGAATCATTGGGTTTCTCTCTATCAAGTATCTTAGCCTCTCTTTCATGTGTACTAATCTTAGAACCAGAATGTGCATCTATTTCATTTTGTGACTTGGCATTTGAATGCAAATCAGTTCCTAAATGCAACTCGACATTCATAGGGTGTGACTCAGTAGCCAATATAACTTGCTATTGATTTGTAACTTGATATGCAACATTTTCTTTAGCAGGCATTCCTTCATAAAAGTATACAAATGATTTATATTCTTCTAGCCTTTTTATAGGTTCAGCCTTATTTACTTCTGTATATTCATCAAAGTTCACATTTGCACTTTCCACAACTTTATTAGTGTTAGCAATCAAACATTTATAAGCTTTACTTCTTGTGGAATATCCTAGGAATATACCTTCTCCACTTTTTGCATCAAGCTTTCCATTCCTAACATCTTTGAGAATGTAACATTTACTTGCAAATACCTTAAAGTATTTTGCAATGGGTGAGTATCTATACCATAGTTGAAAAGGTGTTGAATGAGTACCTTTTTTGACTTGCACATGATTCAAGGTGTAGACAATTGTGCTTACAACTTCTCTACAATAATTTAGAGCAACATTCTTCTCCATCATGAAAGTTCTAGCATAGTCCACTATAGATCTATTCCTTCTTTCAACTCTTCCATTTTGTAGAGGTGTTCTAGGGGCAAATGTATATCTTTTGATTCCTGTATCATTACATAACACCTCAAATTCATTTGATGTGAATTTTTCTCCTCTATCAAATCTTAAACATTTTAGACTTTTACCTATTTCCTTGTCAACTCTTGCTATGTATCATTTGAAAAGCATCAGATTTTTATTTCAAAAATATAACTGTCATCATCTTAGAATAGTTGTCAACAAATAAGATTATTACTTATCTTCCTTGTAGCTTTGCACTTCAATTGGTCCCCACAAGTTTGTATGAACAACCTCCAATATTCCTTTGGAGGTATAAGTTTTACTCTTAAAACTTGACTTTGTCATTTTGCCTAGTTGACATTGTTTGCAAATTACATTATCAGGCTTCTTCAACTTAGGCAAACATCTAACTTTTTCCATGTTACTAATACCAACCAAATTATCAATGCTAACATGACATAACCTCTTGTGTCATAACCATACATCATCAAATTTTATAACAAGGCAAGTAGCATCATCTATATCGATATAGAATAGATTACTTCTAGTGTGATCACCTTTTCCAATCAGTTTCCCATTTGTGTCATATATCTTAGCAATTTTATTTTCAAATTCAACCTTGCATCCTAGATTTTTTAGTTGTGACACACTCAACAAGTTATACTTTAGTCCTTCAACATAGTAAGCATTGTCACATGGAATCTTATCTATGAGTTTGATAGAACCTTTTCCTTTTATCAAACATGGTGCATCATTACCAAATATTGCACTATTTCCATCATAAAAATTTAGGGTAATGAACTTATTTTTATCTCTAGTCATGTGATGTGAACATCTACAATCAATTTTCCATTTATCATTCTTGTTCACACAAGTCACAACTGCAATTGCCTCATCTTCATTAGATTCATCCTTCATTGCAACATACACCACTTCATCATCATTTTTATTAGAATCATTCTCCTTAACAATGTAGCAGGACTTCTTGCTTTTGTCTTTGTAATCTTTGTTGTCTTCATCTCTTCTACTCTTGTATTTTTCACCAACTCTATAGCTCTTCTTCTCTAGACATCTAGTAGAAATATGACCAACCTTGTCGCAATTTTAAAAAATGATGGGTAACCTACCATTGAACTTGCCTCTACCTTTATGAAATCCTCTCGCCAATTGTGCTTCAAGTTGTTCAACACCCTCCTCATCTGTACCACTGTTACTGCACATGTATTTCTTCTTTTTCTTCTTCTTCTTTTCATCAGGTTATTTTAATTACACTTTATCTTTGAAAGTAGATTCAATATTTTTAGGCTTGTAATTATCAAAGTTAGATATCTCAAAAGTAGTGAGTCTACCTACCAAACCTTCAAGTGATAGCTTATTCCCTCAAATACATCTTAGTTCTTGAATTGTAAAAGCTCTTATAACATATATAGGAAAAAGAGTTCTCAAAACTTTTCTTAAAATAGTTTCATCATCTATATTACGAGAAAATCCTCTTATTGCATTCACAAATTCTTTTATCCTTCTCAACATATTGACCAATATTCTCACCTTCTTCCGTTCTCATGTCATCAAACTTACCTCTGAGACTTTCAGCTTTGGCTCTTAGAACATTTGCATCTCCTCCATAGATAATGGCTAGGGAATCCCACATTTTCTTTGTACTTTTGAGTCTTTTGATAGCATCAAACTCGACATAACTAGTAGAGGCAATCTCCTACATTGCCTAGTTGTGTTCTTTCTTCTTCCTCATATCTTCAGCAATTGGGAGACCAGCAAGATCAACATGTTCCATAGAAATGGTAGATTGTGCATGATCTCCAAGTCCTCAAAGGTGTAACTTGATCAAACTTTTCTATTTAGGAAAGTTTTCTCTATTGAACGTGGGCACTTCTCTTTTAGACATCTCAATCTTGGTGCTTCTAGTATCTATAAGCTATTTCTCTTCAAGTAGATTTCTCTAATACTAATTGTTGGAATACTATAGAATAACTAAGATGGGGGTAGGGGAGGGAAGGGGGGTTGAATTAGCTATCCAAGGTCTAGATGTATAAAAAAAACTTCTCATAGCTTAGTGAACCCATAAAACATTCATACTCATGCATGCATCCATAAGATTATGCAATCACTAAAAGCTTGTAGGTTACTATCAAATCAACTTTTCGAAATGTAAAGTATGAAATATAATAGAATCATCAACACACTTGACACAATGATTTACATGAAAAACCAATTTCGGAAAAACCACCAGTAACATGCTACTCCTTTTCACTCTTCTGAAATGATGCCCTATGAAAGGCCAACATTGTTAAAGGTTACAATACACATTGTTAAATGTGGCCCAATTAAGGGATTTAAATTGGCCTATTAGAAGTGAGCCTTTTCAGAGGACTTTAGCCCATTCACTTGGAATACTACTTGGTTAAAGGAATTATAAATGACTATTAGGTCAACCTTAATCTAAAGGATTTACCCTAAACTGATACAATTGGTAGAGAGTAATAGTAGAACTTTGATCTAATACAACTTATAACTTCTCTTGTAGATTAAAAATCTCTATTCAGTCATCAATTCTATTTGGCCTTCATACTTTGCAACTCTAATAGCCTGTTCACCCTTCAAGCATTCATCTTCTTAAGCTTCCTTGCTTAACATGCCATATTAGACTCTTCTCTTAGGTCACTTGATGAAAAAAAACCCTTGAATCCTTGTCTTCCTTAGGTTCTCATACATGAAAACATTGCTTCATGACTAGACATTCTTATAAGTAAGAAATTAAGATATTTTCTTGCTCATTTTCCATCTTCCAAATTTAGCATTCAGATGGATTAGGTACACTAGTAGATTTGCACCCATTTTTCTACCAAAATTTTTAACCAAAGCTATAAATCCTATTTATTTTTTGTTTTCATTCCTGCGTTGGTTACAAAAAATTTTTTTTCCCACTTTATTAGTTTGGCCAACCTGGGTTGGTTAAAATTTTGACCAACTTGGGTCATAAAAAAATTCTGACTAACCAAATTTGGATAAAGTCGATGCAAAAGAGTAGAATATTTTCGTGTTCATTTTCTGATGCCCCATCCAAATTCTTATTCGTTTCTACTCCTCCCTTGGGGAATGCTTGAACTGGAGTACAATTGTTCTGTGCACATTTTCTAATGTCCCATCCAAATCCTTATTCCTTTCTGCTCCTCCATTGTGGAATGCTTGAAATGGCTCCTATTTTGAATCAAGCTTTAGATGAGAAAAAATAGCTATAACCACTCTCCATGATGTCCATCATCATCATCATCAGAAATCAAATAAATAATGTCTTCTATTAAGGTTCCAAAATTGGATGCATTTGTAGAAACATAGGAAAAAAAACACATGTGCATTGATCTATAGACTTTGAGTAGCTCTATAGATGTTGCAAGGGAGTTATTATATTTGGAACAAGTAGCCAACGTTTGAAGAAACCTATGGAATTTTCAATGCCCACTAGGATGGCCTTAGAATTCTAGTCTTTGCTGCCAAATTGAAACCACTTCACCAGTCATTCAAAGGTATTGTCACATTAAATTCAAAATTTAACTTCAGATTACATAAATTTAATGTCATTTGATGAAAAAGCTCTATTTGTTTTAATCGTGGATCAATACCATTTTCTTCCTCACTAGAAGCTTTGCACCAAATAATCTATCACAAGATAAGTGATCGTTGTGTCTCCATGAATCACTATGGACTTTCTTGGCACTTTAGTAATACAGTGGGAGGGTCAATTGTTAGAAAGATGCAAAAAATTTCTCGAAAGTGACTTAACATTTTTTAGGTAGAATTATTGTAAAACTCTACTCTAATTTAATTGTTTTATGATGTATATGTAATCATGAGTTACTTAAATTTTGTGCTAATTATCTCATCTATTAGAAAATAGAGATATACTTTATTTATTTAAATTGAATGGGATGTATCAAAAATTTTGGAGATTTCTTTTTTTAAAAATTGAATTGCCTATAAAAAGTGGTTGTTTGAATTGGCTATCTGATGAAGGTGCTTAATCTCAAACCACTTCATCTCTAGATATAGAATTAGAAAATATTGTTCAAGAAGCTCTTGATAAAGTTTTTGCAAGACATAAATATTCTTGTTGCATATCATGTTTGTATTATGAAATTTGTAAAAAAAATTGTAGTAATGCATGATGGTTGTGTTATTAATTCAGCCATACACCTCTAGCTAATCCAAAATCCAAATGTCAAGTACACAGTCCTCATATAACAAAAAATGATCAAAATATAGAAAGAATGTTTCAAAAATAACCATTGTAACACACCAATCAAGAATTTCTAGTACCACTAGTAAAAGGATGGAAGTGATGATGATAAAAAATCATTAGGCCTAATAGTTATAGCTCCTATGATTCATGTTTCATTTGATGATTGAATCACATGCTTGATCATCTAGAGTCTGTACCACCTTAGACGATAATTCTCCATTGGTTTCACCCTAAGATGATCAGGCATAATATTCTAACTTAAATTAAACTCATAGTTTTAAGTTACAATGCAGATTTAGTTGTCAAGATAAAAGAATTATCCTTGAGATGACTAAAAAATAGAAGCATAATAAGATAGTGTAGAAACATTTTTTCATAATTTTCCTTGCTAATCTAAAACAACAATTGTAATGAAATAATTTTTACAAACATGACTTAAATTAAACACTAAAAAATGTTACAAAAGCCATTTGCCAATAAATTGCATCTAGAACATGAATTATATCAGTTGCATTCGTAACCAATTAAGTATGAAGGAAATACTATTTTTGCAAATATTGGTTTCTACTTGTAGCTATTCGTGTCTTAAAAGCACACATTTAAAGAGAGTGTAACTAGAGTTACTTGGAGATGTAGAAATATAGATATAAAATCAGTGGCACATCCATAGTATATATTATTATCCAGAGACCACCATATATTAAAAATTATAAAGAAATGGGATAACCCAAAATTATTAGTGAGGACCTACTTGTTAAATAAGAACAAAGAAAATATAAAGAACCAACAAAATCTTGTTATCTCAATAAAAAATGCAAGAAATACTAAAACCTCTATTAAAAGAAATGAGTATTAATTGCATAAAAGAAATCATATCATAATTAAATATTTTTTTTAAAACATATATGGTATGCACAAATCACTATAGTACATTGTGCACAAATAACTATAATAAAAACCATAATCTTAATAAATTATGCCTTATATTCTCAAGTGTTCTTATCACCATTGACATGTATCATCTTATTCTCTCAAATTTTCAAAACAACTGATACTAATTAAATTTTGGTTCTAAGGTCATCAAAATTCATTCATTTTCATGACCTCCAAGGGGAGCAAGGTGCTGCCAAAAGCCTTCCTTTAGATTAAATGAAAACACATCTACATTTCTCCTTGCAGTGCTAAAGCACAAGTAATCTCCCACACAATTACAATTTAAACCCAGATCTTCTAAATCTAAATCAAAATGTGGTGCCATTTTAGGCAATCTTGCAAATTCTTTCCACTTCCAAATGGAATTATCTTTTTTGTCTAAGAACAACTCCCAAATAAAAATTCTGGGGTTGATTTCTTGGTTTTTGTTGTGGTCTTCCAAAACAAACACTACAAGAATAGAGGAACCATATGAAACCATAGATACAATTAATCCATACTAATATTGACATATTTGATGGGTTAATGGATTTATTGTAATAGGATTAATGGAAGTCTTATTTAGGATTTTATAACTCTTAATAGTTGCTCGAATTTCTATCTAGAAAAGAATACCATTACAATAAATCATATTAGTAAGGCTAAATATTTTAGTTTCGCTTGTAAATTGACACTTTATCTTGCATGAATCTTGAGAATAGTGGTAGATTTCAAAAGATAAGCCAATAAAGTTAGACCATGCTACCATATAAGGCTCATTATTCGTTCCTTGTATAATACTGATAAATTTTCTATCAAGTCTATATTTATCTTAGCTTATGATATCAAAAGGGGATTACAAACATAGTGAAGTGAGAGATCCTTGAAAGACTAGTAACCCATGTCTGGCACTTGATAGATATCTCATATTGTCTACCTTATTTGGGAGAAAGGAGAGAGGGAGGGTTATCCATTTTTCAAAAAGAAGGAATAGGTCCTAATATGCTCTTGGTGGGTATTTTTCCCCACATCTTCACCATCTTCACCACCAGTAATGAGAAGCCATGGATTTTGGGTGGGTAGTGAAGATATAAATTTGTTTCAAGACAAGATATAATTCCACTCCTTATAGACTATGTAAGAACCACAAATTGATTCAATAAAAAGCTTGGAAAAAATCATCTCCTTCATTTCCTATGGTAATTTAAGTATAAAACACTCCTCTTTATCCCCTTCAACTACTATAACAGACTTTCTCTCCATACTTTTGAGCTCACAAGATTTTCAATAAATTGGTGGTTGTATACTTAGAACCTTGATAAAGTATTTCATTCTTGCTCCCATTTATAAGAGGTTGAGATGAAGTAAATAGCTTAACAATCAGCTCTTTATTACAATAGGGTGCACCCAACCTAGAATGGACTTTAGAAATGTTGTTGTACAAGGTGATAACACACATGAAGATTTGGAGAATGATCTTGCTCCATTATTTGAGTCCCCTTTGTGGGATGAGGTAAGAGAGGGACAAAATTTGTTCCCTACCTCTATATGGGGTTTAGTATACTTTAAAAATTGGTTGCATAAATATGTGCACTCTGATTGGAAACACAAGAATTTTTAGGACTAATGCATTTTCATGAACTTACCATAAATGATATGGACCTGACACCCATCTTTTCATTTTTAGACCCTGTGATTCTTGAACAATACTTCAAAGCCAATAATATTGGCTCTTTCTCAACCTTTCACAACTTTAGTGAAGGCTTTTGGGGAGTGCAAGAATTTGAGGATATTAGCAAATTTAGTATGCCTCTTTTCTGAAATTTTGTCTCCTTTATGTGACATGTTGCACTACCTCTATAGCTAATGATTTTTAGTTTCTATTGTGAACTGACAGATGTTGATCATGGGTAATTGAGATGAGTTTGATCTAATGCCTGCAGCAAATGCAAATTTGCTTACTACTATTCTAAAGCTAATTGACAAGTATGATCTATATGGAGAAGTGGCATATCCAAAGTATCACAAACAAGTAGATGTCAGTGACATCTACAGAATTGCTGAAAAAACAAAGATAGGTGAGCCTTTCTATCTATATATTGGATAAAAACTCTAAACTACACTACATTCTCCATGAAAAATGAAATGCATGTACCTTTAGAATTATTGTGTTATAATGTGTAGGCTGTTTTTATTAATCTAGCTTTAGTGGAACCCTTTGGCTTGACTCTCATTGAGGTAGGTTAACAAAATTTTTATTGTTAACAGTGTTTTATCTCATAATAAAAATAATAGGTTTTACTAATGGTTAAGAAGAAAATGTACAATTCATGTGAGGAATTTTGAGAGAGAGTGTATGTGTATTATTGCAAATATAAGGAATGATGAAACAAGTTTCCGCACATGACTAGGGCCATCTAATCATCAAAAAGAAGTTCACATAGTAAAGAATTAATTTTGTTTAGGCAACTGCAAATTGATTGCCCATAGTAGCCATAAAGAAGGGAGGACTAGTTGATATTCATTGGGTATAGTCTATATCTAATAATTTTAGCTCAAGAATTTGTAATAGAGTTTTCATATAATATATTAGTGTTTGATTAATTTCAATCACTTCATGTGTAGACATTACAAAATGGGTTATTGATAGATCCCCATGATAAAAAGTCTATTACATATACTCTTTATAGACTTGTAGCTAATAAGAATCTCTAGTTTGAGTGGAGACAAAATGACTTGAGGAAAATTCACCTCTATTCTTGGCCTCAATATTGCAATGTACATTTGTTAATAATTTCACAATGTAGGATGAGACACCCACAATGGCAAAGTGATCTTGTTGAAAATGCAGAATCAGAATCAGAGACTGATTCATTTAAGGATGTATAAGATACATCTCTCAGACTTTCTCTGGACCTAGATTGTTGCTCTATTTCACTTAATAGTTCAGATAGACTTGTGCAAGATGAAAATTCTAGTAATGAAGGCATTCCTAAGCATATTAGGAAAACTATAGAGAGATCTAAGGTAAGATCATCCAACACAGAAGAAGGCATGATGAGAATGGATGGGAAAAACAAAATCTTGGACATGGTAATAGCTTAAACTCACTAGAAAAATTGCTTCTAAGGAGAAGAAAGCATCTATATGTGATTGTAGTGGATTGTTATAATTCCAATGAAGAACCTTATGATTAGAAACTAGTGAATATGATGTAGGAGATTATAAATGCAATTCACTCTATACACACCTCTGCATCCTTTGGATTTGTTTTGTTGACTTCTTTGGTGATAATGTAGATTCACCCATATTTCTAGATCTAGACAATGACTCTCATATAGATTACTATTGGGAGAATATGGTAGCATTGAGAAAACATATGTTAAAATTGAGTGCACCAAAGGATTCTATATTCTTTGAACAAGATGCATCAGCATCTAATTCTCATTATTTGGCCTATAAAGTGAAGAACATATCCATTGAGAGTTCCAAATCTATGGTTATCATGATTAAGTTTTTGTAAGGTTATGCTGTTTATAGTTTTCAATGTATTCTTGCTTTTCAGAATAATTTCCTAGTACTATTGCAACTAAAATTTTTTATGTTGATTACCTAACATAAAAATTGAATCTTTCTGATGAAATAGTAGGCATAACTTGTTTTTTTAGAAAGTACTCTAGATTCCCAAGGAAAAACTTGACTATTAAGAGAGTATCTTAGTCCATGACTAACATTAGCTAGTATTCTAACCTTTATCCTCTAGATTTTCGTAGGCTCCTAGAGCAGATGATTTGTTGAAGCAACTGAGAATAAGAGGTTCATGGTGCCATGACATTTACTATCAAAATTATTCTTGATTGTGGATATTGCCTTTGCATGTTTCCAGATCTCAAGCTTTGAGGTAATCAGGATCAAAAGATTTGCATGCATTCCTTGTCCAATTCAAACAAATTTATTATTCTCAGCAAGTATTCATGACATATAAACCTATTATGAATATTTCTCAACATTTCTAGATTTGGTGATGGTAGGTACTTGTATATGAAATGGGGTATGGATATAGCTAACATGTGTGTGTTAATGGGAGAAAGAGGTGACATAGACTATGAAGAGCTAATTCTAGGTATGCACAAGATGATAATACTAATAAATGTCACTAATAGTGGAAGTGAAAAGATGGGGAGGAGTCCCAACAATTATGGAATCGAGGATGTTGTTCCTCCAGAAACTCCAAATATAATGATAGTTACTCTAAGTGAAGACTATGAAGGCTTTAAGAGTAAAGAGTTGATAGCTTCTATAAAAAGATTTGTTTGACATAGGAAATAAAGAAATTGATGGAAAATGTTTGTAATGACTTGGTAACTTAGAAGGAAAAATCTACAACTTTATATCAATCAAAGTAGCACAATAAACCTACTAAATTTGTAACAATAGAAGATAAATAGTTTGGTGCAAAAATTAGGGGAATGAGTCCATGCATGGCATTGGTGAAGTTTGATGAAGTAGCTAGATCAAGGGGTGGGGGACTTTTCCCAGTTGATTGTAACACCCATGTTTTGGGGTTACTTCATTGTGAAACCATAAAGCTATGTATGAACCCTTAGGAGTGGTTTTAACTTACTTCAAAAATAAGTCATTTTTTCTTTTTGAGAAATGTTAATACTAGGAATTCCTCTCTTCTGGGAAAACATATCATCTTGGTCTATTGCTTAGTGAAGATCTTTGAGTCAAGATTAAGTCTAAACACTTTTTTTGAGCTTAAAAAGAATACATAGTATACCTCAAAAAGAGTGATCTAGTTCTATGGGCTGTGGAAAATTAATTCCTTCTAAGATTAGTGTTATTTAATTTTCATGTCACCTTGTTACCCATTCAATTTGTATTTGATTTTTAGTGTAGCATAGTTCAATTATATTGATTTCTTTAGAAAAACTTTTATTTTATTTTTATGGTTCAATTATATCGGGTTCATTTGCATAATGTTTTATTTTTAGTTGGAAGTGTGTAGTCCATGCTTGGGTCTATTCAACTACATAATAGCTTTTGATCAGAAGAAGGTTTGATTGGTTGGGAAAATGTGGGTTGATCTGGACTCCTTCTAAACAAAGATAATTGTGTAACGATAAAAAAAAAAGTTCCAATGATTGATGATAAGGTATACCATATCTCCATTTGTGAAATAATTCTTTATTTTTTATTGTTACAAGATTAATCTAAGTTAATGTTGTATGTATAAAGAGTGGGTAATTTCAAAGAAGGAATTTCTATGCCAATGATTTGTAGCTTTCAATCTCTTAGAGTTTTCCTTGTGTGTTCCTATTGGATAGTCATTACATTTGGTAGTCATTCTAATTGCTTAAAATTTACATTTACATAAATGAACAAGGGAGTGGTGGAATAGTGATCCCATTGAAGTTGAAGCTGACAAAAATGAAATTGGAGGTGCGCTCAATATTTTAGATGCTTTCAATATAAATGGACAACTAGGAGACCTCTATTCATGCTCAACATCAAGTATGCATTTTCTTTTTGTTAAAAAAGGTTTTGGATCAATTGGGTATAGCTCAATAGATCAAAAATAGGTAATGGTTTGTATTAAATTATGAAATAGTTAATGGTTCATAATACATTTCATATTTAATATATTTAAGCCCCAATTCCTTACTTCTCTCCTAATCACTATCCATAAGGAGGATGGGAAATTACCTATGTTAGGGTAGATGGAAACTTGTTTACAACCAGACTTCTTCACGGCTTTAGGACCCTATCCTTATTCCATTTTGGGATTCACCTATCTTCCAAGGAATTACTCTACCTCTCCCTAAAAATGCCAACCTACCCTCTTAAACAAAAATAGCGAGTGATTAAGGATTAGTCATTCTACACCAAGTCCAAGAGGGATGTCTACCACAACTTTCTGACTTTGCAGCTTGTACTTGCTTTTCACATTTGCTTCATCTTCCTGGAAACACACACCATCTTGTGTAGTTGGGAGGAGGTTGTAAGTGGGTTCCTTAGTAATCCAGCATAAAGACCTTTTGGTCCATTCTTGGATTCAAGATGGGATTCAAATGGTTGCACACATTAAATGACCATCATAATAAGCTATTGGGCTATCCATAATAATAATCACATAGTTGAAGTGTTAAGCATCATGTATGTTGATATATGCAAACTGTATTGAATAATCTTGATGAATCATCAGCATAAATGCATTGATTAGTTTGGGAAGTTTTGTAATATATTCTCTTGCTAAATGTTGTCAGTGTCCAAATGTTTCTCTATTTTGGTGTTTCCACTGAGTACTAATAGTCTGATCCTTTTAACATTGGTATATACGTATGGTTCATTATTGATACAATACTAGTCTGTATTTCTTCTATCGTGCTCTTATTCAATGCCATTACTATGTATATCCTTTCTGCTATTCATGAGATGCAACTATATGTTCTAGATTGTTGAACATAACTGTTGTTTGTATATTTGTTGCCCCCTCCTTTTCCATGCATCCTTTCTCTATTTATACTTAATTATTCCTTTGACTAGTAATGTCCCTTGAGATGAGACATGCTCCTTATAATTTTATTACCTATTTCTATTCACACCCCTTCATTTAGGTTAACAAGTATATTATTGTCCATTTTTCTTTAATCACGATTTGCCTTGATTGCTGATTGGTATGGTTTTAATTATTAGTATTGTCTTAGATCTTGATTGTCATTTGTTAACTCTTACTTGTTTGATAGTTTATCTTTATAATGGTACTAATCACTATCATTCTACTAGTGATTATATAACCAATCGTTATTTTTTAACTTGCATATGTCTACCCATTTTCATTCCATAACGATTGGGATTGCTCACAGAATTCTATCGTAAGACTCTACACATGGACCAGCTTCCTAGATAATTATATTTTCTTATTTATTTTTTGATACTTTTAGGGATGTACTAGAATGGGGGATGTGACAGTGCTTATCATTCTAGTTATAGAATAGATGAAATTTGAGAATGAAATGCCTGTGGTTTTGGTAAAACAGTTGGATTTGGAATTCGGGTAAGAGTTAGATTTTGGTATGAATTAATTATGACATAAAGTGGGGCATGTCCTTTGTGGTTGGAATTATTTGGAATTATTGACATCCATACCCACACAATTGTAGGCTAGATGAGGCATTTTGTGGAGTTAATGTGGTGATTCCAATTTTAGAAGCTTGTCTTGTCCTTGCAGACCATTACTGATTGGCTAGTAGTTGCACAACACTATTTATTTTGTGCCAATGATTGGTCAAGGTAAAAATAACCTGCTATTTGCACAACACTATTTTTTCTTCTATTATTAATGGATTGGGATCATGGTAGAGATAATCTTTTGCCTTTTTGGCCAGGCAGATGAATTTGCACTAAAAAAGGCTTTTGTTAGTTAGATTTATGGTGATGAAGATGTGTCTCTCTTTAGGGTGCTTGCATCAACTGTAGTTATCATAGAGGAAATGCATGGCCCCTAGTTTTCTACAACACAACTTATGAATATGGAAGAGCATGCAATTTTGAATACACCTTCCTAGTGTTCATAAGGAATATTTCATGAATTTGGCATATTATCTCACTATTCACATACGAAAAGAAACAAGAAAATTATATTGAACTCCCAAATGACTATTTACATTCGACTGTAAAGCTCAAGTTACTTTATATTATACCTTGCTAATAGAGAAGAAGATGGTTTTTTGACAAATAATAGATTATACATTTGTCTATAAAGTTCAAGTTACTATAGTTCATACCTTGCTAATAGAGACGAAGAGGGGTTTTCAACAAGCAATATACAAAGAAAATGAGTTGACAAAAGAAGTAAAACTTGACATAACCAATTGTGAAAATATCAAAAAGCATATTTAAGATGTTTAAATCAATTTTTGATATTTCTTTTATGTATTAGATATGATTTACAAAAGGATACATCATATATCAAGTTTTTTAGGGGCAAATAACACTAGGTCATATGATCATACTACTAATGATGAAGATGAGTTTCTAAAAACATACTATAAACTACCCAATATATACTTTTAAAAGTGTATACTGATATACAAAGTATACACTTTTCAATACATCATATTGTAGTAAGCATCAACAGTTTTTGTTGTTAGTATGCTACCCCATAACATTCCAATATATAGGTGGTATCAGATTAGAGGTCTCATCACTTGACCTCACCAACTCTACTGTAAACTCATCTTCTTGACTAACATGGAATTTTGTCCCACTCTACACTCCCTAGTCTTTCCTTAGTTGTTTTCTCAATATGAGGAAGAGGGTTGTCTTTGCATTTTCAGAATTCTCTAAGAACAACTTGTTTTGTTTCCTTCTATAAGGGGTTCTTATTTGACACTAACCTGGAAGACTTTACCTTTCTCCTCATATGCTCTCGACAAGACAACATATTATAAAAATAGTGAGCCATTTCTAAGTATTTTGGTATCTACATATTTGATGTGCCATTATCATTAGAATTGGGTGGTTGATGATTTTAGTTTTATTCTCAAACAAGTTCATGGGTTTAATGAGAGATAACACAAATGAGAGAGAAGATGGCATGCATATGGTTGGTGATTTTAGGAAGATCCAAGGTGAGTTAGTGATGAAGCTTCACATATTTTTCTTGTGTAATGGACCTATAGGACTTAAAGAATTATTTCTTGGCTATCTTGTATTTTTATTTTACTAGTCATGGTTTATGTTTTGACTAGCCTGTAGTGTGATGGCAATTACTTTACACTTACCTCTGTGTATGAATACTCATAACTCTAGGTATACCTAGCCAAATTTTAAATAAATCTACAATATGCTAGACCATACAATTAACTATGAAAATAGGCTTTTGGGGAAACTCTATTGAGGTTTTTGAATTGAATTAGTTGCTACGAATATTAAGTAAAATTAACATCAATGTACAATAAATTTGATATACCTATAGTCAGGAGTACCTTTTTAATTAATCTCCAACACTGGCTCAAACCCAAACCCTTGAACATGTTAAAATTTTGTGTATGATAAAAAATTTCCACATTATTGGTTGAGTGTTTTCTAAATGTGAAACTAATAATACCTTTGCATCACTAGTTCAAATATGTTTAAAGCTGAATGTGTTATTTTGTACAACTCTTTATAGTTAAGTTTTAAGAGGATAAACTTTCATATTGTAGACATGTAATCTATTTTCTTACCGGATTCATTGCCTTTAATCTATTTCCTTTGGCATACCTTGATCTTTGTACTATTTTATTTGTGCTTTTAATAAATAGAATGTTGTTTATCATAGATTTTTATGCATCTTCTTAAGGTTTGACATTTATTTACTTATAGATGAAGATAGCCCAACTCCAGCAGCAATAGCAACAACAACAAGAAAAATTGTAGTAGTAGCAAAAACAATAGAAACAACAACAAAATAATAGCCAACAATAGTTTCAAAAACAATCTTTGTCAAGTTACCAATCCCAAGTTGTTAAACATCAACAACAACAGTAGGAGAAAATTGGAGTTGTTGTAATTGTTGATGGGAGTATGTCAAATTCAATTCATGGAAAAATGATCAAGTAGTTGTTGCAACTATGGTGATCCTATATCTTGCATTCAACATTTTGTATGTAGATAAATAAAATGGTTAAATGTTGTGTTTTAATTTTGAGTAATTTTGTTCTTTAATTCCCAGTATATTGTGTTTCAGAATGTTTTTCCAATTACAAAAGATATCCTTGTTTCTTTTGAAACTTTGAATATTGACACAGTTATAGGACCTATGAAAGAAAACAAGTTGTTCTTAGAGAAATCTGAAAATGTAAACCCCATGCACCTAAGCTAGAAACCTTGAAGTGAGACTTAAATAGAGTTTGGTTGAGAAATCTTATTTCTGATTTTTTTTTATTATGAAAGGTTGGCTCTAAAGGTCAGAATCAACTCATACCATCAATATCATCAACTCATACACTCAACACCATCAACTCATACCCTCAACACCATTTGTTGCATGTTTTATCAAGCAATTTTTTATTATCTGAGCCATTTAATTTGCAACCTTTGAAATCTCTGCAAAGATAAAGTTGGAGTAGGAGAATTTTTCTTCTCAAAGGTGTCCTCTGATTGTAAAGTGTCCATTCCATTATCTTGCAAAGATAAAGTTGGAGCAGCAAAATTTTTCTTCTCAAAGGTGTCCTCTGATTGTAAAGTGTGGACACTTTACAATCAGAGGACACCTTTGAGAAGAAAAATTCTCTTGCTCCAACTTTATCTTTGTAGAGATTTCAAAGGTTGCAAATTAAATGGCTTGGATAAGAAACAATTTCTTGATACAGCATAATTTTTTTTTACTAAACATTGGTGTAAATTTTGACCAATTCTTGATAGTTTTCTACCAAGAATTGATCAAAAATTCCACCAATTATAAATTTTTTTGACTAATTCTTGATAGTTTTCTACCAAGAATTGGTTAAAAATTCAATCAATTCTAAAAAAAATTCAACCCAACACCGGTGGAAATTTTGACCAACAATGACAAATGAGAGCTAGCAAAAATTAATTTTTTTTGACAAATGTATTTGTCAAAATTTTGACCAACTTTAGGTTGGTCAAAATTTCAACAAGAAAAATTACCATGAACTGCTTGGTCAAAATTTTGACAAACTTGCATCAAAATTTCAACAAAAATTCATTGAAAATTGAGTTCAAATTTACTAGTGCTAGGATACAATGTATCTACCCTAAATCTTATATCTCTTCTAGAAACTTCTTCTAAAATCCATTTGAATTCACCTAAAAATGGTTTAACTCAAATTTCATGCCACCAGCTCATCAACCTTATCTTCCACCTGGTTCACAAAATTCATGAAAAAAAAACTTGTTGGTTCAGATTCATCAAATCTTTGATCTTTTAAATAATGTAGCAACTTGACATTATCAATCTTCTAATGCTTGGCACATACTAAATTTCTTGACATGCACTATGAAATTACTAGACACATACTAAAGTTTACTGATGCTTGGCATCAACTAAACTTTACTTGGCATCAACTATTTTTCTTGGCATACACTAGAATGAACTTTTACTTGACTCTAACTTATTTTCTACTTAGCTTGCACTGACTTTTCTCAGCACCTACTATCCACTCAGTCAAGCTTGGTAGACAAACTTTGTGTAACTTGTTCTTCTAAACTTTCTAAGTGTATCCAGCTTTTGTAACCTCAAGTAGATTATTCATACACCATATCATCATTGTCTTAATTGAACCTTGCACTTTATTACATAATCGTAACTCAACATTTCCTCTAGGTGCTATTGTTACCTCTTATTGATCATATCCTCCTCATCAATCAACTAAGTGCTAATACTTGAATCTTATAAGTAATTTTCTTACCAGCAAATAGTAGGTTTGAAATCAATGATAAAATAATTATTGAAACACATAGTCCTCTTCAATAATCTCCCTCTTTCAATAATCTCTCTCAACAATGATCTTTTCAATTAGATCTCAACATAAATAACATGCATACAAAGTGTCTATGTAATCTATGAACGTCTCTCTAAATGAAAGTAAATAAAATAATCTATTAAAAAAAAAAAAAAACTATAGATCATCAGGTCTAGTAGTCTCATCATGACATATCCTTAAAATGTAGTCTGAAGATTGATTATCAAATGCTCTAAAGGTTATGTTGACCCCTATATATTAAAGAGAAAGTGGTATATCAATAAACATAATTATATATTAAATTAAGAATTTAAAAATATCAATGTATATTAATTACATATTAAAGAAAAAGTGATATATCAATGTGTCTAATGAAACATTTCAAACTCACCTATCTACTGTTGACATCATCCAATGAATCTTGATAACATACACAATCTAGCATCAAAGATGGAGTAACAAGATGCATGTCAAAGCCCCACAATGTACATATATGTGCAACAAATCAAATTAAAAAAATGTACAATTGCACATGTGTGACATATATGTACATACACATTTAAATTATTAGTTTAACAATTAAAGTTTTAATGAACAAAAGAAATAAGATTTACCTGTGTACATCTTGGCATCTGATAATACATATACTTCCTAGCATAAATTATGTACACCAATATATTGAGATTTTGTTGGGCTCATCTAGCCCCATCTCTACTTCTATGTTGGCATGGCTGGTGACTAGCACATGTCTTAATAATTATGAGCTATGTGGACCGACTAGATGAGATGGCATAGAAGTAGAATCCTCACTTGTCAAAAAATCCATCCATCATGTGGTTGACAAGCTAAAGTCACAATCATCAAGGCACATATCTAAAATTAGAGAATGCCCTACACTGGCTGAGGGGTCTCTACTATGTGTATGTCCCTCTACTACAAAAGAGTGGTTAGTAGGTGTATCATGATATGCACTACCACCATGACCACCACCTAAGTGATGAGAGGAATGTGGTTGAGTAATAATACCCACATGAGCTTGACCATCTAATATTGGTATGCAAAGATGCTCTGATACGAATCTATATGAATCTAATATATCCCTAGCTAGACCAGTCATAGTATCTCATGCCAATGCTCTTATGAGGCCCTCTAAGCTAGCCAGTAAAGTGATGTCTTATGTAATTTACAAGTCTTCTGAAGTTGAAGCACAAGACAATGTTCTAGAACCCCAATGAGACATCAAATATTGGCCAACCTCATCACTTGATATAGATCTGATAGCTGCAACAATATCTCCAACTCCCTGAATGACACCCACCCCCCCCCCCCCCCCCAAACAATTGTGTGCTATGCATAACCTAATGAGTTGAGTGACCTAACATAGGGGAAATAGAAGGTTCCCTCTCTCTGATAATTAACCTATTTGTCTATTGTGCATAACCTATCAACCTATCAGCCAGTCTACCATGCCCCTATCCTAAATTTCATGGTGAATTAGTGTAGTTCACTACCATACCTAAGTGAATCTCAACATAAATATTTCTTGTAAAATAGAGTTAAATCTAGTAGTTATTTGGATAATGACAATGAGCAGCAAGGAAGTGTGTGTATATCAAGCCAATGATCTATGGATCTGTACACTTGAAGAGAAAATACCCCTTCACAAAATTTTGTGAAACATAATGAGGGAAGCATTCCCTCTTCAAGAAATCTTTGGGCACTGAGTCTTATACCTACTGAAGTGAAAGACCCGAAGAGACCTCTCATCTCTTTTTGTCAAGGACAACCTGTATAGTCTATGCTAAATATGGAGTGACACTATGAATCTCATCTCTAATATATGTAAGGCTACCTAAAATTCTCTAGCATATATTAATATAAACTCTAGAGCATGTCTCACTAGTCAGGGGTTCTTGAAGTCTCATAATCTACTAGTTATTGTGGTCATAAAGATCATGAGGTGGAATAGGCTACTAATTTGCGGGGATCCTATGTTGATGTTGGGGTGACAGGGTACTACTTGGGCTAATAGGAGGTTGTTGATCTGGGGGTATCCTACACTGATTTTGGGGGTGGGTGGGGGGGGGGGGGATAGGTTGCTGCTTAGAGGGATAGGAGGTTGTTGATCTTCCATTTGGACCAATGTCTATAGATAGTATTTGTATGTGTATGTGTAAATCTAAAATTAAAATAAAAATATGACATATAATAAACCTAAAATTTATAATGTAATATACATGTGACATTAAGAAATAGAAATTTCCTAAACATGAAATTGTACATGTATATACACACATGCTATATATATTTAAGTCATACATGTACATGTGAAATGAGTTTGTATGTGTGATATACATTTAAGTTAATTAAATGTGAAATTAACACATATTACACATGAGTCATATTTACTTTTAATATATAAGCCCTAAAACATTTAAATAAATATATACACATGTGCGATCAGACTTTAAAATGGAATAGTTCCTAATCATGGCTCTAGGATTATCTTAGAGTAAGTAAATTATGATCTTAGGAGTAAGGATTTAGCAATATAGTTTAGGAATTAGGATTAAGATTTAAATGGGGTTGTGAGCTTTTAAGATTAAATTTACCACTTTGGATTAAGGGGTTTGGAAATTACCTAATTCTAGGATTAGAACCTATGACTTACATTTAGTTCATATGGTTTAAATGTTAAGGATTAGCGAACTTAATATTCAAGATTTTTTGGAGGACTATGATTTTTGTATTAAAGGGTTAGGACTTAGGATCTTATTTGGCTAAACTTGATTTTGTAAATTACATTCAAATTTAGGATCTTACCTAGTTAAACTTGATTTTTTATTACATTCAAATTATGAATTAGGATTAAGATTTAGGGTTGGGAGCTTTGGGGATTAGAGTTAATGAGTTAGGATTGGGGTTTAGCAATCAAGATAACAGGATTAGGACCTATAGTTCTGTTTAGTTCATACCAAGATTTTGGAGTTATGATTTTTGTATTAAAGGGTAAGGAATTAGGTTTAGGATTTACAATCATTGATTAGGTTTCATAATCTATTTAACTACAGTTAAAAATGATCAAGTATGGTCTAACACATTTAAATACTTTTACTATTTACTTAAAAATTCAAGATTTTGTCCTTGACTTAGGTTAAGATTTAAGATTTTATATATTACATGAATTTTTAGGATCTTAGGGTTCACTAAGTTTAACTTTACTAGGTCTTATAAGGGTTTATCATTTAGGATTAGGCTTAGAATCTAATTTAGACATTTGATTATTTACCTTAGTAGGGTTAGGGAACATGCATTTACATCATTTTCTAGTTATCTATGTGGAATTAGAGTTAAATATTATATCTTAGGAGAACTCTAGGATTATATATAGGACTAGGGTTTGGATTTAAGATCTTAGGATTTAGGTTTAGGGTTGAGAGCTTTTAATATTATAGAAATTACAAGTTTGGAGTATTTAGGAATATGGTTTAACATTAAGGGCTAGGGTTTAATATCAAGAAATTAAAGTTATGGTTATGATTAGAGAACTAGTTTAGATCGTAGAACTAACTCACTATAGTTAGGGGTAGGGTTCAACTATTAGGAAGTTAGGATTTAGGTTAATATTTAGGATTCTAGTTCAAAATTTAGGTTTAGGGCTTATAAATGCTTAGGTTTTAGAATATTAGCAATTTAGAATATTATAATATTAAATCAATTTTAACATGTATGTGTGTGTGTATGTGAAATTAATATATTTAATACAAATGTATGCTTACATAAAATCAATTATTGATAGTAATATGAATTTACATGCATTGAAAATATATAAATCTACATGTACATGTAACATGCACAAACATTAAATACACACACACACATACACGTGTGTGTGTATATGTATGTATGTATGTATGTGCATTTATACATGTGCATATACATATACATATACATATACATACACATGTGTATATATATGTGCGCGCGCACACACACACACACACACACACAGATATATATATATATATATATACAATAAAATATTTTGAAAAGATATACAAAGTTAATTAAAAACAATAGAAAGGATGAAGAATGAAAATTCATATCTATCTCATATGCTAGTGCCGAAAGCCCGTCTTTTCCTCTATTTCGAAATTTTGGCAAGCTCATTTTTGGAGGAATCTATTCCTCCAAAAAAGTGTAACCCACTATTGTGGGTTCACCCATTATAGAAGAAATATTTTCTTTGCAAATTGCTACATGATTATGTTGGTTATTTTTAATTTTTTTAATTTTCTTTTTCTTTGAAAATAGTATTTATTTTCGTTGGTCTTTGTATCCCCTAAGTGCAATTCTATTAACACCTTGGTTAAAATCAGTATATGTGATTTAGTTGAAAAATGATGCCTCTTAAGATAATACATTTCTTTAATGCTTATATTTGCTTTAGATTTTGTTCCCTCCATGTAGCATTTAAATATATTTAAATTATTTATTCTTCTATACCATTTTTAAATATATAAAAATTTCTTTAAATAATTTCTATTATTCTATTATATATATTTTAATTACACTCAATAGTCTAATAAATATAATAATGTGTTATTTAGATTATAATTATTTTTAAATAAACTTTATTGTAATATTACAAAATAAAATAAAACTTAATTTTTCAATAGTATCTTTTTCTTGTTTAGAAGATTGTGTAGAGGATTTTTAATTATGATTAGACATTTAGATTATACTCACCAATTAGAAATTAAAAATTCCAAGTTGTCAAATTTAAAGAAGAATGATGTTAACATCAATTTATATGATATCAAAATTGTATAACAAGCCAGACTTCAATCCATATGAAATCTTTAAGAAAGATTTAATTTCCTCAAACAGACCAAAATACCATCGACTGTCTTTTCTCTTTCTAACAAGAATACCAGCACAAGATAATATAAAATACAATTATACAATATTTTAAAAATAAGTTTATTTCCTTGTCATTTTAGGAAGTGTCAAACCTCTCGGTATTACAGTATCATCTTAACCGGGGTGGAAACGGCCGAATCTGTCTCTGTAGTTTCCATCGAAGCAATGTCAATTACTATTTGGATAGATTCAAAGAACCACCGTTCTTCGAATCCTGTCGCCATTGAAACGTTGTCAATTATATTTTGGATTTGCTTTTTTCTATGTCATTTTGGGAAGTGTTCAGCCTCTCGGTATTGCAGTATTATTTTAACCGACGTGGAAACGGCCGGATCTGTCTCTGTAGTTTCCAGCGAAGCCTTTGTTTTCAACGAAGCATTGTCAATTACTGTTTGGATGGATACAAAGAACAACCGTTCTCCGAATCTTGCCGCAATCGAAGCGTTGTCAATTATATTTTGGATTTGCTCCTTTACAGATCAGAGTGATTGCACCATGATTGACTACATCCGTTGCCCTGATATCCCACAGTGAATTATATCCTCTACGAGACAAAAACTACTCCTCTTGCTGTCCACAGGTCAAAGGCAGCCATGGCTGAGATCTCTACAGTACCTGGGCAGTTTGATGATTCCGTCCTGATGCCTCAAATCAACGGCGAAATACCCACAACTGCCATAGTTATGTCGTCAGAAGAAATAGTGAAATTCGCGGCCTCGCGGTACGTACAAAGCTATCCAAATGGCAGCGTGGATTATTGCTTTGTCTCTCCTGCTCTCGCAAATCATGAAGACCAACGTGGGCTTGAATTGGCTAATCTTCTTTTCACATCTGCAGAGTGCATAAGCTGCAAACAATATGATCAAGCAGTCAGGCTTCTCACACACTGTCGCAACTTGTCTTCGCAGTGGGGAAACCCTATTCAGAGGCTCTCCTTTTATTTCTCCGTGGCGCTGCAGGAGAGAATACAACGCCAGGCTTGCCCGGGGTTAATCAATCCTCTAAAGCCACCCGTAAATTTTGCCAATAATTTCAATAGTGGTTATAATAAAGCCGAATTTAATCAGGTGCTGGCTTATTATAATAGAGTTTTGCCCTATGTGAAAATGGCTCACTTAACATCTGTGCAGGCAATCTTAGATAGCGTAGGAAAATCAAGCAGAATGCATGTGATAGATCTTGAGATTCGAAATGGGTGCCAGTGGTCAGTGCTTTTGGAGAGACTTGCCTTAGAACGTTCTTCATATCCGGTCAAGCTTTTGAGGATCACAGCAGTTGGAATGGATGCAGATGATCTGAGAGACACGGGGAGAAGACTTCACGACCTCGCTCGGTCCTTGGAGATTCCCTTTTCGTACAGGACGGTGCAGATCAAATGTATGGGTGAGATTCATGAATCTATATTTAATGTTAAACCTGGTGAGGCTGTGGCAGTGTTTGCTAATGCTGTCTTCCATAGGCTGTTATATAAGGAAACTCTTCTAGACAGTGTTGTGGATGTTATAAAGAGATTAAGGCCCCAGATACTGGTGAACGTAGATGTTGAGGCAGATAACAATTCTCCTGTTTTTGAGCAGCGTTTCGTTAATCTTCTTTTCCATTGCAGCGCTTGTTTTGACGCCCTGGATGTGATGATGCCGGAGAGACATGATCCTCTGAGGGTCAATTTTGAGGAAATGTTCTGTGGAAGCCAGATAACGAATGTGATATCTTGTGAGGGGGGTGAGAGAAGAATTAGACACGTTAAACTTGATGTGTGGAGATCTTTCTTTAAGCGCAAGGGATTGATGGAAGTGAGCTTCAGTCATCAAGCTTGGTACCAGGCGAGATTATTAATGAAAGAATTTCCTAATGAAGAGTGTTACAGTCTTGAGGCCAATGGAGATGCCCTCATAATTGGATGGAAAACGACCCCTGGAATTGCAGTTTCCTTGTGGACTTGTGCGTGACTGGGCGCTCACTATAATATAAAGGGCTCCACCACTCTATTGTGAATGAGAGCATCATAGTTTTAAAACTTTTGTTGTGTATTTTGTATGCTTCCCTGACAAACATTGTATAATGATGAGGAGCAATCACAATAATGACAATCAAATAATAAACGATACAATTTAAAAAGGAATCATATGGCAGACTCCTCCTAGCACTTCTTACTCTTGAACTAGGGCTTTCTCAGTCACTTGATTACACACACTTCCAATCCCAACTAACAATGAATTTACCTTCACATGTACATTGTTTAATGTCTCCAATCAGCAAATAAACCCCTTGTTTATGTAGAATCTCTATCTTGTTTAATTCTGCACATGCTTGGTTAGTAATATATCATACATGTTAGAATAACTCTTTCCATGAGTATTAGGCCTTCATCCTCATGGAAAGATCTTCATTTCCTTCAAAACCTACTACAACAAATAAATAATTAAGAGAAATCTATTGGTTTTGCAATAGGCGTAACAAAAAACCTATAATAACATGAAACTTATCAACAAAGTACTTGGAACGATGAAGGAAACCTTATTAATGCATTTGTAGAGCCAGCCAATCAGTTTGCGGACCACAATATGTGATTTGAGTTGCAGAGTATCTAAGTTTTAATATTGCTGTTCACGAGTCCGCACATACTAGTCTTCCAATATTTTCTCTCCTCTTTACATTAGAGACTCTTTCCAATTTATAAGACACCCTATAATAACTGACTCCAACCAACTATCATTGTTGAGTTGGGTATTTTAAAATTATTACAACCTAAACTTCCCTCTAAACCAGCCGTTGCCTTTTTTTATTTAATGTTTGAACTTGAAAAGCCATACAATGGTTAAACCTATCTTGAAGACCTAATATTATTTTAGCATCATTATAGGTTCCAAGACTGCCCAATTGATTTGATGACCTTGTTTATACATTCCTTCCTTTTGATTTGTTTTGAGGATCTTTGCGGTCTTTATAATCTTCAACTACGGCTTGAATATTTGAGGTGCTCCTACACCATACTTCCCACCATAAAAGGAACTCTTGTCCTAAGAGTTGACCTATGATCTGTTGTTCCTTGCTCCCATCTATTGCTACTTAGAGGTGGAATTATTCCTCAAAGTGATCTGCTCCTTTATTCTGGTTCTTGTAGTCACACACCAAGATTTAGATACATAAATATTTGGGTTAGACTATCCTCTTGCTTGATAGTATGGCTGCTGCACATTAGACTGCTGGAAAGTCTTTATTTGTCTCTGCTCTATCACCATATCACCTTCATGTGTCTGCCCTCTTAGAGGACACTTCATTGCTCCAGCCAAAACAAAAGGTTGTTCAACCAACCCTACCACCCTTGGATTGTCCTGCCTCTTAGCCTGGCATTGCTTCCAACTAGTATCATAATGTCCTGATCCTGCACTGGAATATCTCTACCAAAACATATATTAATATTTATTTTAAAACTATTTATTTTAAAAGTTAATATTAATATTTTTTTTGTAATGTAATATGGAAATAGACTCTGCAAAAAGGGGTCCTATAACACTAAATAAGTTAAACCAATCATGTTTGACATAAATATTTTTATAAAATATAAATTGAACAAATAAATATAAAAACTGTAGAAATACGTCAATTAGAAAAAATAATAGATTGTAAGTGGTGGAAATTAATTGAGCAAAGTGAATACAACAAGTGTCATATAATGTCTTTGTACTTGTCCTTAGTTTTAGTATAAATCTAGTTGTCGTATATAGAATATTTTAATTAATAAAAATATTGTATAGTTATAATTTTCTATTTCATCCATATCATATGGTACTATTATAAATAAATATAATATCAAAATAACACTATTTTTCATAATAATAATATATAATAGTATTTCTTAAAACATTCTATAAAATAAGTGTGTATATATACACACAATATTTTTAATATTTTAATTGAATGAAAAAAATTATTACAAAATAATATTAAAATTACAATATTAAAGATAACTTTTTAAAAATATAATGTTTCACAATCTATGAAATTTGGCTTATTTAAGAGCTAAAATTATTCACCCAATCAAATCATATAAATGCATTTTATAAAAAAAATATTAAGTTAAAAATATTGCATCTAAATATGAGCAATGTATTGATTTTATAATTAAATTTAAAAATTATAAATTTAAACAAGTAGAAATGAATACGTTTTAATCAAAAGTTAATCCATGAAATGTAAAAATCACTTAACCTATGACAAGTACTAATAAGAGCTAGATCAATTGTTTATTCAACTATTCCTCTTTATTTCAAAATTATATGGTTACTAAGATTGTTGCCTTTATTGGTGAATTATATTTTTCTACTTCAATACCCATGCATTTAAAGATAGCAAAAATATAGTGGTAACATTGAATTTTTTAAATCTCCTATGGATTATTAAAGCACCATGTTTGTATCACAATGGTGTTTAGTAGTAGGATATTGTTTTCCTATAAAAGCTATGTACTTGTATATTATATATTATAAAGTAATGTAAGACATTTAATGTAGATTATTTTAGGACTTAACGTGCTCTTATTTCAAATTTTGTATTTATAATTTTATGCAAAAATACTTACAACACCATGAACCCCTTATAAGCAGGTGGTTTTAGACAATAGAAATCAATTTTTTTTTCTTGATGCCTTAATATAATATTTATAAATTCTTTATAAAAAATAAAAAGTTATATTTTGTAAAATATTTATTAATATATAGTTTGATAAATAAATAGACAACAATATCTCTTATACAATCATGTGTATATGTTTTGAATAAAGAATACAAATGGATACTAATGTTGTACTAGAATTTCTTGAATTTTTAGCTTTCAAAATCATAGTTGCAATCATAAAGTCTCCAAATTGTAGTCTCAAAATTTTAATTATGAATCTAATATAATTAACAACCTAGTCTAGTACATTTAATTATAAGTATGTGGCAGAAAAATACATTACATCACTTACATTAAACACATTTTCATAATATATTTTGATTAATTATGTATAACATGATTGGTAATTTGCATAATAATATTGTTTGCATTATAAGTTGGAAATCACTTACATTAAGCTAGTTTAATAAACAATAAGGAACATTAACCATGTCTTCTTCTATGATATAATTTATAAATTTAGTTAGACTTCTACAACAATGTGTATACTAGTTATATATCAAGATAGATAAATTATAATAATTTGACTTTATCTTTCACACGTTTTAGAAAAATATTGCATAACTATCATTATCAACAAGGTTTATTATTACTTTTTGATAGGCTAAGTACTAATATATGACTTTTTGAATTGTTGGTGTTAATAAGTGATTAAATGATATTTTTTTGGACCATTCTATATTAAATATTTTTCTCAAGGTCTCATTCTTTTAATATGTTTTATATTTGACATGCACATTTTTAAAGTTAATATATTGTAAAAATAATTTATTGATGATATGATTGGTTTAAATCAATTAACTCTTATAATATATATATAACACTAACCTATAGTGCTACCTTTCTAGGCATATTGCATAAATATAGCCTTTTAAGCCTAATTTTAAAAATAATTTTCAATGAATTTATGAAATATTTACTATGTTTTATATAGCATACCATGATCTTTTCTTGTGTATGATGGTGCAAGAAGAACATGCTATCTATTCCTTGGCTATGTTGGTTAAAGAAGAATATATTATTTATTGCCTGAGATGTGTTACTATGTCTTTTGAGGATAGGATTGTTTCTCCCTCTTTTTTTTTTTTTTCTTACTATGAAAGATGGTTGTTTTTTTGTTTTAAAGGACTCTTTTGGGGCCTTTCTTCTTGTTTTTGGTTTAAGAATGTTGCGAGTATGGGGGTTTGTCCCATGTTGATCCTTAGCAATGCCCATCATGGTTGGTGGTTTCTCTGCATTTAGACCTTTTTTTTTTTTTTTTTTTTATAGAGGTAGACTTTTGTTTAGATTCTTTGTATCTAGCTATTTGGCACTAGGTTATGTTATTTCTAACATTGTCTAGTGTATGTTGTTTGTACCATAGGTCAGTACCCTCTTGCTGCTTTTTATATTAAAAAATATAGCACCATTAAAAACTATCTCATACATATAAAATCTTCAAAAAAAAAAAAAAAAACTTGAAAATATTCTTTACATTTGATATTTTTTTACCACAATAAGAAACATCTATTTCATATCAAACTCATCTATTAAATTATCCTCTCTCTAGCATGTGCTTAAATACAATTTAAGTTTTAAATTTAATAAATGTATTATTTCTTGTATTAAGTTATGTAACATATCATTATATAACTTCTATCACAATATTGAAAAAATAATTATATTTATAACTTTTTAAACAGTATTAATAAAACTATACTTGTAATATTCACAAGAAGTAATTAGCCTTTACTTAGTATTTATAGGGCACTTGTTTATTTTTTTTCTATATTGAAACAACAAACATATATCTTAGCAAAAAATTGAAAAGAATTCTAGGGTTGAGAAAATATGTAGCTATATTTGTTGCAATCCTTTTTATATAAATATAAATTTGTCAAAAAATATTTAAAATTGGAGTGATTGAGAAAAATGCATTTTGGTTTGTCTACCTATTTATTGAACTATCTATGTTAAATTTAAAAAAATTAGTATATATTTTTAAATAGTTATATTGCTTTCAAAAAATGAAGATATAAATATAAATGTTTATGTAAGTACACATATTTTATATCCAAATATTATGACCAGCGTTTTTATTCTTTTATTCAAAATAATTATGTACATAAAATAGATATATGAAAAGCAATAATCCAACACAAAACTTTGCTTTAGAATATATAAAATTCTCACCTCTGATTTTGTAATATCCATTAGTAGTTTAACTTTTTTTTCTTTTTGCCAAACTCGTATGGGTTTTTTCTAAAGTATGTGTTCATTATATATGGTATGATATTATTTCATCACTTTATTTACATACATACATATTTAAGTGATGATTATTTTGTTGATTATATTTCACGTGCTATTTGATGATTATGATTACTTTTGCATTGATGCTATGTTAATTACTATTAGTTAGGAAATGTCATTAATTTCATGATGATGTCATATGGTACATCCCTAAACGATGATTATTTTATATCAATGATTATGAGTAGTTATATCTAAATATATGATGATTTTTACTTGTGATTTATTATACTACTTTATCCATACTTGCATGTGTATGGTGTGCATGTTTGCTTTGCTTTTCTATATGATCTATCTAATGTGGTTAAGAGATGGAGTCGTATTCACCTTCTAGTAAGGATCTAAACAATGTACCATTCCCTACCATTCCTTATTTATATTAGATATATATTCATATGTACATGCTTGTATTTTATGTAGGTTATAAATATCGAGCATCGACTTCCTTGAATTGTGAAGACAAGCATTCCCTATTGTAAAAACTCAATGGTAATAATGAGAATATAATGATAAAATACAATCCTAGACATTGCCTAATTACTTATTCAAAGGAGTGCTTGTAACCAATTGTCTACCCTTTGTGAAACCTATGAGTCTTTCTTTTCATATGTTGTTTGAATTTCACCTTAGTCGGTCTTCTTTTGTGTTTTTTTTGGTTTTGACTATGAGAATTGCTTGACAATACTTATTTATAATGTTTAGATTAATCTTATGTTGTTTAAATTATTAAACATTATTTGATTTTAAAAGGGAAAATATTAAAACAAGATGATATTTAATTTGTTATAATTATTTGAATATATGCTTAATTTAAAATATTAAATTTAAAAGTCTAATTTAGAAAACTAATTTAAAAGAATTTAAATATTAACTATTAACTAATTTTTAAGTATAAATAAAAATTCATATTGATTTAATTTGAGTTGAATCCAAATAATGTACTTCAATGATCATTATTTATTAAAATAATAAATTTTCTTTTTAAAGTACTTGTATAAAATAATAGAGTGGAGAATATAAAACCCAAGAATATTTTGATTAAAGAATGTGTTAAAGCAATATGAAAAGATTAAATAAAACATGGTAATTCTATTTTAGGGCTTTATATCAAATTAGAGATAGAAAACCTAAGGAGAACTTAGGGCTCTTTATTAGAAGATTTTTATTCATGATTACACATATATCTGGAGAGAAAAATTTTGGAATTTGAACAAAGTAGTTATTGAAAGCTTTGAATGCTTTGGATTAGTAAGTATTTCACTAGATTGTCCAAAATTCTAGCATCATAATAAGGTAGGGGTTGAAAGCCATACTAGAATCTATTTGAGAAAGATTGTCCAAATTTTCTATTAAATAATAATAATTAATTTAAATCCAATTTATTATCTTTAATTTAAAAAGGATCAAGTATAGTTTTTTTTGAAACATTGCTTCAAAAGATATTTCATGGTAGACTACTTAAGGTCACAAACATTCCATGTTAGTACCTCAATTGTCTTGTTACAAGGATATCTAATTCCATGAATAAAGATGATTGTAAGCTTAATTTGGCCTTTAGCTATAACATCTTAGATTATAAGTTCAAGAAATGACATTCTCCCTTTTTTATTATGAATGTTTGACCTAATATAGAGAATCCAACATTCGAAAAAAAATGTATACCCCTTATATCTTCCTAGTTAGATTTATTAGGTCTTGCATTAAATCTTTTGTAGAGTATTCCTTTCTTTCTAAACCCATCCTTTGTTCTACTTCTATTTTTTTATAGGTTGATTCTCTCCACATCAACTAATTTCTATAGAAAGGTTTTGATGGGTTTATTTATTAGATTCTCACAATAAATCTAGTAGTATTCTCTTTGAAAGTTTTGAGGTTGAGTTCTACCCTTCAGATTTCCATTACAAATAATTTGATGTTAATTAGGTTTAGAGATCCTAGATCAGCACTACCTTTCTAAGTCAAAACTTTTTCACCCCTATATAAAAGGATATTCTTGTCATTGATTTTGGGGGTATCAAGGGTATAAACATCCTGAAGTCACCAAATTTCCCCTTCTTCTAGAATAGGAGATAGTTCTTAACTAGGATTAGAAGTAAGAACCTCCATCACTAGAGAGAGTTACCCTCTCAATTGTTTAAGCCACTACTAGTCTCGTTTAATTGGATCCTTACGATATTCAAAAATAGATAGATCTAAAGAGTTTTCTTAGTATTAATATATCTTGATTTGTGGGCTATAGCTATATGATACTCAAGTGATCCTCTTAGTAATCACCCCTTGATATAAAAATGGATGAAGATGATAGGTGTATTAATTAGTTATTAGATAAAGAGGGTTTAAATTTTATATTCCAAACTCTAGATTGACTAAGACTTTCACATTAACTGAAGAAACAAAATAATATTCAAGGCATTCAAATATGCCAAGAAAATTCTTAATCTTTGATAAAATATATCTATAAAGATGGTTAATAGGGAGGTTAGGGATCAAAATTTATTTTGAAAGAATTTTTTACTAAACCTTCTAGGGTTAACATTTGGAAACCACTAAGTTTGTATTCTTTGGGTGAGCCACCCAAATTTTGACTGCTTATAATATAAAAAATAATTAGAGACCACTCCAAGAATTTTAGATAATATCCCTCAATAAAATTAGGGTTTCCATGCTATAAACTATCTTTTAATGGTAAATCATTACAATCTATAAATAAGAAATATTGATCAAGGATAGAAATACTTATTTGTCCTTGATGGACTCCTTTGACTATTTTTTCATGTGATCCCTTGAATTTCCTAAGCCACAACATCATGCAAAAGGGATGTTATTTTTAAAATGCATCTAAAGCCCTTCCTTATACATGTTAATTATAGTTAATATATGGAATTTATTTTTCTCATAAAGATTATACCTGAGGTGGGTCAAAGGAATCAATGAATGTGGAGAATTCAAAGGAGGATAGAAGAAGGGATATAATTTTCATTTCACAAAACCCTCTTTGAAGGATTTGTAGGAAATGTAAGGTGATTTGGATGCCAATTGGTTGAGGGAGAACTAGGGTTTGAATCTTTTTTCCCTTAAGGGCATGTTTGGCAAGAGGAATATGAGTGGAATAGGCATATATAAATTCATAAAATTTCTAATCTTCCTTTTGGGTGCACCAAGTTGGAATTATGAATAGGAATTTGTCTTCCAATTTTGGCCCAAAAATGAATATTCATAATTGCACCTAAATATGTGGAATTCAAATATGTATTCCTATTCCAATTTTATTTATTTTAGAAAACATAATTTTTTGGGTTTGTGAATTCCCCATCAAATTTTGACTAAACCAAACAAAAATAGGAATACATACTCTTATTTTCTATTCTAGAATAACAATTTCAAAATATGTATTCCTATTCCCATATTCTTATTCCTATAGCCAAATGGGTCCTAAGTGATTTTATTATCTCCTGTAATATTATCCAGAGGATTTCCATACATTGGAATAAATAAATCTTCTAATTTTCCTCCATTTTCCTTTTCCTCTTACATCCCCCAAACATATGCCAACTCACATCATCAAAAAAACCTCCTTAATCATCTTCTCAATATCCCCTACAGTTATTTCTATTACACTATTTCTAAAAAGAATACTTTTTTATTAACTATATAGGAGTTGTTTTCTTCACAAAATGCTACTTGATTATGTTGATTCTTTTATATTTTCTTTGGTTTCTTTTGCTTTGAAAATAGATTTCTTTGTCGTTGGTCTTTGTACCCCCTAAGTGCAGTTATGTTGACACCTTGTTAAAAGTCATTTTGATAAGGCTTAGTTGACTAATGATGCCTTTGAAGAGTATGCATTTAAAGCTTATATTTGATTTGAATTGTATTTGTTCTATGCTCCTTTATATCTGTGTATGTATGTATGTATGTATGTATATACACATAGACACATACACGCAAATAAACACACATAAATGCATACATACATGAGCCAAATTTCATATCCAGTTGTTAAATTTCATCCATATGAAATGTTCAAGAACCATATAATTTCTCTAAATAGACCAAAAAGCCATTGACTTTTTCTTTCATGAATTTCAGCCCAAAATAAAACTAAAATCTAATTATAAATTGCTTTAAAAATAAACTTCTTTCTCTATAATTTTATAAAGTGTCAAACCTCTCGGTATTGAAGTATTATTTTAACTGGCGCCGAACCGGTCGAATCTGTCTTAGCAGTTTCCATCAAAGCATTTGTTTTTAACGAAGCATTGTAAATTACTATTTGTATGGATTGAAAGAACAGTCGTTCTTCGAATCCTGCCGCCATAGAAACATTGCAAAATATGTTTTGGATTTACTTCTTTATAGGAAATGATTGATTACATCTATTACCGTGATATCCCACAATGAACTATATTCTAAGGCACAGGTCAAAGGCAGCCATGGCTGAGATGTTTTCAGTGTCTAGTTGTGAAGATACCCAATGTTCAAACCTTGATGAGTATATATTATCAGGGCAGATTGATGAATTTTTGATGCAGGAGCATCCAGAGGTATAAGGGCAATCCTGTGTCACCCAAAAAAATGTACTTAGACTTAGTTTCTGTTTTATGTCTTTACATTTTTGGATACCCATTTGGCTCAAATAAAGGTTCCAACTCTCATAGTTCAACTATCAGTGCATTTGAAAATCCTGAAAAAATAGGAGCATGCAATTTGACCATCATTTTGGTGACCTAGAAGGTGCGACTTGGCCAGATGAATGTAATTGAGATTTAGAGCATTCCAAAAAAAGAATCAGGTCAAAAGGCCCCACGGTTTGAAAGTTACTGCAGTTTTTCGGGTTTTGGAGACCTCCTAAGAATCCTTCAAAGTCAGGTTTGGGGCATTAAATGACCTCGAAAAAGGTCAAAAAATGGGGGACGAGCAAAGCTCTTCCATAGGGCTATAGAGCGCTTCGAGAGCTTTCCAAAAATATAAACGGTTCGTCAATCGGAGCTACGGTTCAAAAGTTATGCCTCCCGGAAGTTTGGCTACCATTTCTGGATTCTTCTAGATTTGCACCGACTTCTAACGCGGCTTCTGGAACCTTCTATTTTGTCGGTGGATGCCTACTAGCACTTTCTAGAATGTACTCCTAGTCCTTAACCCTCCGGGGTCTATTTAAGGAGATTTTGGCATTGTAAAAGGCAGTTCAGATTGGAGCTTGAGAGGAGGTGCTAAAAGGAAAAATATTCTCCAGATTTATGCTATTGTAAGCGCGTAGGGCATGTTTTGAAGTTTATTTTCTTTGCACTATTTGTACTAGCTTATTTTCTCAGTTAATATAATTCCCCTTTTCTATTGTGTCCATTCTGTTGTTGGGTTGTGTCCCCATCAAGTGGTATCAGAGCTGGTTTTCCTGAGTGTGTAGACAGAGTGCCGACTGTGAGGCAGTTTGCACCAGGACTGTGTGGTTGTGGGTTCGAGTTAGAAGATGCCTCCATGAAGAGAGTGTGGTGGAAGGGCCAGAGCTATTGATCCTAAGGAGGTTAGAGCCCTCCAGAGACAGGTACAAGCATTGCAAGAGGAGCTTTGTAGAGGAGCAAATATTGCCATAGATGACAATAGCGAGGATGACAATGAAGAGGAAGTAATGGAAGTTGACGGGGAAGTTCTAAATCCTGTAGAGGAAAGGCTTTTTAGGGCCATTACTAGGTTTGGGAAAAGACCTATAATTGAAGTGGGTATATTTTTGGGAAATTTGAAACCAGATGAGTTGATCGACTAGATCAATGAACTGGATGAATACTTTGAGTATGAGGATATAAGGGACCCAGATAGGGTTAAGTTTGCAAAGGCCAAACTAAAAGGCCATGCCAAAATCTGGTGGCAAGAGGTTCAACTGGAAAGACTTAGAAGAGGAAAGGAGAAGATCACAAGATGGGATCGCATGGTGGACAAATTGAAGAAGTAGTTCATTCCTGTGGACTACAAGCTTGATCTGTTTAAGAAGATGCATGGGTTAAAGCAAGCAGGAAGATCAGTCCAAGAATATACAGAGGAGTTTTACCAACTCCTGATTAGAGCGGGGCATGCAGAAGCAAATAAGGAGAAGGTTGCTCGTTATATCAGTGGGTTACGACCTAGCATCCAGGAGGAATTAAGTCTGGTAAGAATGACCAGCGTTGAAGAAGCATACCAGTTTGCCCTACGAGTTGAAGAGAAGCTGAGTAAAAGGTTTGAAGGAAGACAAAGAGGGCGCGGTCAAGGAGGAAGGGGAAGCGGTAGATCATCTGGAGGCCGCAATGAAACTCAAAAGAAAAATGAAGATGAGGGTACTAGCAGAAACCAGAGGAATGAGGGTTTCAATCGCTCCCATGAACAAGATTTTGGAAATCAAAGAGGAAGAGGTAGAGGACGTGGGCAAGGAAGAGGAGGCTTCTGTGGTACCTATTTCCATTGCAATGAAGAAGGTCATCGTGCCTTTGAATGCCCTCAACGACAAGGAAGGACAGATAGGAGAGCTGAGGGCCAAGCTAGGGTTGCTCATGTGGATGAGGATGCACAATCATCACATTTAGAGGATGCAGAAAGAGGAGAGGCCTTGGTAAATGAAAGAGTCCTACTAAGTGGTGAGAATGAACCAGGGCAACGGAGGAGTTTGTTTCGTACCAGATGCAAGTGTGAGGATAAATGTTGTGATGTGATCATTGATGGTGGTAGCACTGATAACCTGGTATCAGAAGAGATGGTCTCTAAGCTAAAGCTCAAGAGGGAGAAACATCCCCAGCCCTATTGGATTTCTTGGGTAAAAGATGATCATAAGGTCCTGATAAGTGAACAATGTTTAGTAAAATTCAAAATTGGGAGTTACCATGATGAAGTTCTTTGTGATGTTATTTCGATGGATGTTTGCCATCTATTGTTGGGTAGGCCATGGTAGTTTGATAGACATGCAATACATGATGGACATGCAAACACATACTCTCTGACAAAGGATGGAGTTTGCCACAAATTGAAGCCCATGAAAAAGGAAGGTGAAAAGGTATGTAGCAGTGCTAGGATTTGTCTTGTTGATGGAAGGAAGTTTTTAGATGGCATGAAACATCAGCGTATGTGCTATGCTTTGATTCCTAGGAAAGATAAAGAAGGTAGTAGTGAAATACCATTTGAAGTTTCAGATTTACTAGGAGAATTTGGAGATATTATCTCTGATAATGTTCCAGATGGATTGCCACCAGTAAGGCAAATCAGTCATCAAATAGATCTGATTCCAGGAGCTAGTTTGCCTAACAAGGCTGCTCACAGGATGACTCCTACTGAAATAGAGGAGCTAAATAGACAGGTTCAGGAGCTATTGAGGAAGGGCTTGATTCGAGAGAGCCTGAGTCCATGTGCAGTACCTGCAGTACTTGCACCAAAGAAGGATGGAGAGTGGAGGATGTGTACAGATTCTCGAGCTATAAATAGGATAACCATCAAGTACCGGTTTCTTTTACCAAGGATGGATGATCTTATGGACTACTTGAGCGGAGCTTAGTACTTCACAAAGATAGATCTAAAGAGTGGCTATCATCAGATATGGATTCGAGAAGGAGATGAGTGGAAAATAGCCTTCAAGACCAAGGAGGGTCTTTATGAGTGGTTAGTCATGCCCTTTGGATTGACGAACGCCCCAAGCACCTTCATGCGGCTCATGAATGAGGTACTTAAGAAGTTCTTGGGAAAATTTGTTATTGTCTATTTGGATGATATTTTAATTTTCAGAAAGACTTTGGAAGAACATTTACTGCATATTCGTAGTGTCCTTGAAAGGCTAAGGGAAGAGAAACTGTTAATTAATCTAAATAAGTGTGTCTTTGCAAAAAGGGAGTTAGTCTATTTGGGATTTGTTATATCACCTGAAGGTCTCAAAATGGATCCAGAGAAGGTAAAAGCCATCTTGGAATGGCCTACTCCAAGGTCTGCTACTGAGGTAAGATCATTTCATGGTTTGGTTAGTTTTTACAGGAAGTTTATTAAGAATTTCAGTGGCATATGTGCACCTCTAACTGATACAATAAGAGGGATAGAAAAGAGTTCAAATGGACTGCAACAGCTGCGAGAAGTTTTGAATTGCTGAAGCAGAAGGTGACTGAACAGCCTGTGCTGGCACTTCCAGATTTTGGAAAAGTATTCCAGGTGGATTGTGATGCTAGTGGTAGCGCTATTGGGGCTGTATTAAGCCAAGAAGGTAAGCCTATTGCATATTTTAGTGAAAAATTGAATGATGCAAAGAAGAAGTATTCTGTTTATGATCAAGAGTTCTATGCAATAGTTCAGGCCTTAAAGAAATGGACGCATTATTTATTGCCAAAGGAATTTGTTTTGTATACTGATCATCAGGCATTACAGTACATAAATAGCCAAGGTAAATTGAATCAGAGGCATATGAAGTGGGTAGAATTCTTGCAGAGTTATACATTTGTGTTGAAGCATAGAAGTGGAAAATCTAACAGGGTTGCAGATGCATTAAGTAGGAGACAGTTGTTGCTTACAACAATGCAGGTTGAAGTAGTTGGGTTTGATGAACTCAAGAATTTGTACCCCGAGGATCCTGATTTTGCTGAAGCATGGAAAGCTTGTAAAGAACCTGTTGCTGTAGATAGAACCAAGTGGTTAGACTATTTGATTCAAGATGGCATGTTGTTCAAAGGTAGTCAATTGTGCATTCCAAGGAGTTCCATGAGGGAAAATCTGATTAAGGAGAAACACAGTGGAGGGATGGGATTTGATTCTACCACATGCAGAGTTTGCTTATAATAACTCTGTAAATAGGAGTACTGGAAAATCACCATTTCAAATTGTATATGGAAATAGCCCAAGGACTGCACCAGAATTGAGGAAGATAGAACAAGGGGAGAGAACAAGTGCTGAAGCTGAAGAATTTGCTGAACACATCAAGCGTCTACATGAGGAGGTTCAAGCACACATTATCAAGATGAATCAAGAGTATAAAGCTAGGGCTGATGCAAGGAGAAGACATAAGGAATTCCAAGTAGGGGATCTAGTCATGGTGCACTTACGAAAAGAAAGATTTCCAGTTGGTACTTACAACAAGCTAAAAATGAAGAAATTTGGCCCCTGCAAAGTTTTGAAGAAACATAACTCAGGAAATGCATATGAGGTGGAGCTGCCAGATGGTATTCACATTTCTCCCATTTTCAACATTGCAGATTTAACAGAGTATCATGATGATGGTGCAGATGAGGAGCTGGTTTTAGAGCCATGCCCAATTCCTGCTTCTAAGAAGGAGGAGATAGAAGACATTCTAGATCATCGTGTGGGTAGGAGTACCAGAAACAGGCAGTATGAAGAGTATTTGGTCAAATGGAAAGGACGACCGATCGAAGACTCGACTTGGATTTCAGCAACTGAGGTTTCCCATTTGGGATTTCCTCTACCATCCATAAAGTGACAGGGTCACTTTTCAATCTACCCTGGGTGTCTGATGCAGGAGCATCCAGAGGTATAAGGACAATCCTGTGTCACCCAAAAAAATGTACTTAGACTTAGTTTCTATTTTATGTCTTTACATTTTTGGATACCCATTTGGCTCAAATAAAGGTTCCAACTCTCATAGTTCAACTATCAGTGCATTTGAAAATCCCAAAAAAATAGGAGCATGCAATTTGACCATCATTCTGGTGACCTAGAAGGTGCGACTTGGCCAGATGAATGTAATTGAGATTTAGAGCATTCCAAAAAAAGAATCAAGTCAAAAGGCCCCACGATTTGAAAGTTATTGCAGTTTTTCGGGTTTTGGAGACCTCCTAAGAATGCTTCAAAGTCAGGTTTGGGGCATTAAATGACCTCAAAAAAGTTCAAAAAATGGGGGACGAGACAAGCTCGTCCATAGGGCTATAGATCACTTCGAGAGCTTTCCGAAAATGTAAACGGTTCGTCAATCGGAGCTACGGTTCAAAAGTTATGCCTCCCGGAAGTTCGGCTACTGTTTCTGGATTCTTCTAGATTTGCACCGACTTCTAACGCAGCTTCTGGAACCTTCTATTTTGTCGGTGGATGCCTACTAGCACTTTCTAGAATGTACTCCTAGTCCTTAACCCTCCGGGGTCTATTTAAGGAGATTTTGGCATTGTAAAAGGTAGTTCAGATTGGAGCTTGAGAGGAGGTGCTAAAAGGAGAAATATTCTCCAGATTTATGCTATTGTAAGCCCGTAGGGCATGTTTTGAAGTTTATTTTCTCAGTTAATATAATTCCCCTTTTCTATTGTGTCCATTCTGTTGTTGGGTTGTGTCCCCATCAATTTTTATTGACACAGTTTGATGATTCCACGTTGTAGCCTAACTTGAACAGCGAAATACCCACGACTACCAAGGTTATGTCATGTGAAGATAAATTGAAACTCATAGCCTTGCGGTACATACAAAGCTATCCAAATGGCAGCATGGATAATTGTTTTGTCTCTCCTCCTCTTGCAAATGAAGATTAGCAGGGGCTTGAACTGGCTCTATCACTCTATTGTGAATGAGAGCATTTTGGTTTGAACATTTCTCTTACGTTTTCTTTCTAGTTCATTGAGAACATTGTATAACCACTCTACTAATTTCATCCACACAAGTACTGTTGATGCTTAAACACCTCATAAATGTGGCAGTTAAATTAGTAAGATATTACATATTTCTTCATGGACATTATTGTATGAGTTGAGAAGTTTGCAAGCTATTCTTAGCTGCTGCTTGCATTTAAAAGGTGTGTACAAGTTAATCTTGGGATTTTACATTGATTAACAATGGGTTGTTCTTTCAACAATATGGTATAATAACTCATCGATTATACACCAACTGTATATTTGGGCAATGGCTATGCAGCCAGTTATTATTTAAATAATGTAGGAAGGAGAATCGTTATACTTAATTTTCTTTGAAAAAATCTCCCCTTAATAAGTTATCTAAATAACTGGCTGCATAGCCATTTTTGTATAATTGACTTAGCTCTCATGATAGAGATTAATCTTAGTTTCCATAATCCTTTATGCACAATGCAATTATAGGATCTTGTTACTCTATTTATTATAGCATTTTAGCTCTATCGATATAGATGTGTTATTGCACATGATAATCCCAATGGGTGACTATCAGTTAAGTTTTGGTTTTATGGTGATTGGTATGATACGCATGTAGAATGTTCTAGCACTGATTCATAACTTTTGGTTCATTGTTTCTTCTCCTAGTGCTCATCAGTTTTTAATTGCGCAATCAATGGGTATGTTGCTTATCCTTGCCCTATCTACTATTGTTGTATAGAGTAGTTTTTAACATTGTATTCATTCAATTTTTCATTCATAGAATAGGATGATGTTTTCTGAGGGCTTTGTTTTTTGTTTTTGATATTAAGTAGGAGTCAAAATTTGGACTAACCCAGAACAAAAAACAAAAGAAAAGCTAAAAATCAGCTAAAAGTCATTATCATTTGATTAACCAAGCCCCTTCCTTAATATCAAAACCCCCAAACTAAGATGTTTCTTTACTTACTACTGCTAATCACTACAAAATTATCATTATTATACATAAAACTAGCCCAATAAATCTCAGTGGGCATTAAAAAAGTCTAGTAAATATCAACATAAAAAGCCCACTAGGCTAATGAGAAACTATCTATTATGGAAAAAAGAAAAAAACAAAGCAAAAAGGTAGTAGCTAACTCTTCTTTATCTAATTCCTTGGGTTTTGTAGAAGCATGTGCAACCAATCATTCATTAGGAAACTATACAGTGAACATGTTGTCTCCACGTCCTTGTCACAAGTAGTGTCTTCCTTGGTCACCTACTATAGGTGAAGAGTAATAACTGCCAAATGCATCACTAACATAGAAAAGTTAGTAACCCTATCAAATTTATCCTCTAGGTTTCCATTCTTCTTAATCAAGGTAGTGATGGACTCCTTTGACTTAGTAATGTTTAGGTCACCCTACAATTTATAAATTTTCTCTATGGTGTTTCCTTCCTTTTAGATATGACTTCCTATTGCATTCTAATATTTCTTTTCATCACATTCCCCCTGAACTCCCTTGAGTTTGGCCACTCAAATTCACCATTCTAATCTATGAATTAATCATCCACTACTCACCCATAACTCCTTACCTTGAATACAAAGCATTGGCTTCAATTTTAAAAGTACCAAACACTCAGGAGTGGATAGGGTTATCATCTTCCTCTTCCATAACCTCCTCATCCTCCCTTCACTACTTGTCTCATTCTCCTCCTGTTCATCATAGTTCCTCCTAGTGGCTTCCCTTTTAGGTCTAGGGCCAATTTTCTTTCTAGAATTGTTAGTAGACTCAGAATTATCAAGTTTTTCATTACTAAGGTTGGTCAAGGGTTTCTTTTCTCTTCATATTTTTCTCCACCTATTAGTGACTTTCCTAACCATAGTTCCAATGCTTTCAACATAAATGACCTATAAACTGTAAGATAAGATTAGTAGCTACTAACCATTTGACTAAGGGTGAGTCACTAATGAACAAACTTGACCATAATTTCAACAATCTCCCCCTTTGGCATTAGTGATAAAAACATTTATCAATCAAAAATTTAATTCTCAAAATTTGAAGTTCTAAAAAATCTTTAGTCTCCATCCTATGTCTTCAACTTGGTAACATACTCTATTTTTGAGGTTTTTCAAAATTTCTTTTGTAAGAGATGTTTTTTGATTAACTATACATGAATATTATGATGCTCCCTCATACATATATAGATATTATACCTTAATATATATCTCATATCTTTATATCACATCTTCTCTCTCTTTTTATCTTATCTCAACTTCTCCCCCCTTTTGACATAAATGTCAAAGGCATATGCAACATGGTAATGCCAAAATGTGACAAGAAGTCAAAATGTACTTTCAAAATCAATGCCATTGTCTTGTCCAAATTTTCCTATAACACCTTTCTTGCATGTAATACAACTCGTACTTCTGCTAATAAGTCCATCATGTGATCAACTATGGAGAAGTTATTATCATGGATGAAAGTTTTGGCATATACAATTTGTTTCTGCAATGCATCCATGTTTAGGAGAATCATACCTGTGACATCTACAATTGTGGCCCTAATCCTAGCTTCTTCCCTTAATTCTACTTGCATATTAGTCAAAAATCTTATCCACTTGCATAGTAGTGAGAAGAACTACAACTTGGGTCAAGTGACAACTGGTGTGCACTTTCCTTCAAGTCTTCATCTATCTTACATAGTTTATCTTTGATTTCTTGAGTTAAGATAGATGTATCACATAACTTGTTGAATAATGAAGTAATATTATTTGAAAAGGTTTCTAATGAGTTAAGAATAGTAGACATGTCTACTTTATTTATTGCTTTTTTTGTTTAATTTGCTCCAATACTTTGTTCTCAAATTTCCTCTTTTCTCTTTGTAACAACTTTTCTTAACCATTTAGATCTTCATTGAATTGTTGAACAACTTCTACTAACTAAACCAAAATATGTTATGTACTATCAACCTCAATACTTAATGCATCTAAAAGTATGTTCTTCACATCTTCACACACTTGATTTTCTTTGCTTTTCTCTTCTCTGAGCTTCTGCTACTTAGCTTTCTTGTGCAGTAGTTCACCTACGATATTCATTTGATTAGGATTTAGAGTAGAGATATCCCAATTTGGGATAACTATATCCTCATCAAGATCAATGTCTTCTTCTTTACCTTTTTCTTTGCTTGGAATTATAGTACTCGGTTGAGGCTTTCTCTCAACTATCTTTGTACTTACTATATGCATACTTGGAATTGTAACAACAGTAGAAATAGAAGGGCTAGAAACAAAAGTAGATATTACACTGACAATAGAATTACCTAGTTGTTGTGAACCAAATCTGATGATGGAGGAAGCACTAGCTTCTTGGTAGCTGAAGTGCTGATTAGTTTAGTCAATATGGTACTTAGTTGAATAGGTGCAGAGATTGGTTGGGTGCATGGTGTTGCAGTGATCATGAGAACCAACTTAGAAGAAGCTTTCTCTAAGCTTGATGACATTAAAGATTTTCTTAGAGAGTGAGAAAATGAAGCCATAACTACTATTGCAATCTTGTTTGGTTAGTTTGCTCAATACTTTGAGTCTCAAGGAGACTCTCATTAGTAGCTTCCTATTCTTGCTCCTCATCATCTAGATTTACATCATCTATTTCTATATCTTCTTCATCATTATTGTAATTTTCTTCCTTGTAATCTTCATCATCTATAACACTAACATGAACAACAAAATCACACTGTTGATGAAGTTTGTAGATATTCTTTCATGTAGTTGTAGCCATCTTCACCACATGTTCAATGTCATTAACCAATATCATGCAAGTATTGAATTTCAAAGTGAGTTTTTCCTGATTTTTCATCATGGATTCGTTCACCTCTTTATCACTAAGACTTAGCATGAGCTACCTTAGGGTCAGCTCAAATATATCTTTTGCACTTTTCCTAGAATTTTCCCATCTAGGCATGATTCTTTCCATAAAATCATTGGGAAATTGTTGTGCAAGTTGATCAGGTGAGTATTTCCATTTACCTAGTTTTGATGTAGTGCCTGCCCCTAGGTCACATTTTTGTTATCATTATCAAACTCTATTAGATTATATTATATTGATGGTTAGCATAATTGTTTTGAGACTATCAAATATTGTGCTATAGATTTAGTTGATATGTGATGAGATTACTTAGACTCTACATTTCATGTATGCATGATGATGATTACATTATTTTTAGTTATCGATTAGTTAGACGGTTTATTATCACATGTGTTTTCTTATGGATACTTACCCTATACTTGCATGTGTATGGTGTGTGTGTTTGTTCTTGGATGACATTTTTAATGTGGTTAAGGAAGGGAGTCGTAGTCACCTGCTAGTTGGGATCTACATGATGTACCACTTCCTACCATTGCCTGTTTAGCTTAGCTAATATATATTGTATGTACATGCATGGTTTTTATATAGGTTGTAGGTACTAGGTATCGACTTCTCTGAATTGCCAGGATGAGTGTACCATATCACATTATCTCAATGGTATGGGAGGGGAGGTAAATTCTCAAGTCCAAATCCCAAACCTTTAAGCCATTTGTCCTAATTGGAAATTAGGACAAGTATCTGAGTCCAGGTAGACACTTGTGATTTTTCTTATGTTATTTTTGCATCTTGCACTTCCTATCTTCTTCGTGTCTTCTGAATGCTTTCTAAGGATTTTGCATATCTTGTTCGCATGCTTTTGTTATGGGTAGTTAAATTCTATATATTAAATTTTTATATGCATAGATCCGATGAAATTATGGGGCTAGGGTTAAAATTTATAGTCAAACCTATTAGAAAAATTAATGGGTAAATATAGAGAACAAATATTTTATAGGAAAATTCTTAAAGTTGGAAGCCCTTTACAAAAGTTGCGTATATGTTCTCTGTAGAAGTATACATGTTTATATATCTTTCAAATCTGCATACATACATACATACATAAATACATACATACATATATACATATATACATTTATATATATATATAGATATATAGATATAGATATATATATATATATATATATATATATATATATATATATATATATATATATATATATATATATATATATATATATATATATATATAGAAAGATCTAATGATAAATCATAGTGAGAAAATTTATATATAAAATCTAAATTACATTGGTTAGAAAACAAAAACATTTATTGAAAACGTTTAAAAAAGAAAAACACACACACACACACACACACACACACACACACACATTTGAAGCACATTCAGAAAATGTTTATGGAATAATGTTTAATATAAAATAAATATTTTACAAAGTAAAAGGAGTGGGGAGGGATGAACTCGTACCTCCACCCCACTATGCTTATATAAAGCAGCGGCTAGCGACACTTCTATCACAGGTCTGCATCAACAGGCCTGCATGGCTCTGCCATATTAAAAGTAGTGCATAAGCTGCGAGTGTATGTAAATTATGCCGTGGTTTTAAATATCGACATTGGCATGTGTTTTGGAAATGAATTTGTAATACAATTTTTACAATGAAGTTATTAATTATTACTTATTATATAGATATATATATATATATATATATATATATATATATATATATATATATATAATATTGTAATTTGACTTTTAAGTATGATGAAGTTATTGAATATTGATTATTATATATACATAATAATTATTTAATTCAATAACATATATATATATATATATATATATATATTGATTATTATTATAAGTATGATTATTTAATTTAATTAATTAATTAAGTCAATAAAATTTCAAATAAGTGATATAGTTAGAATTTATTTATTTAGAATGAGTTTAAATATTTAAGTTACCAATTATTTTGGGGTTCTCGAAATTGTAAATTGACTTATTGAAAATGATAAATGATTTAAAAGCATTAATAATAATTTGTCAATTATTATTAAAGAGGAGAGATATTAATATAGTTTTATATAGCTAGAATTTAATAATTAACTTAATTAAATTTAGTTTAATTAAGGTTAATCATAGAACATATTATAAATTGAAGTTTTTGAATTATGCAACTATTTGAGTTCATTAGAATTACTAATTGATTATTGGAATTCAATGGGTAAGTTATGTATTGAAGATCGAAATTAAATGGGGGGTTAAACTTAATTGATCCAACTTTTTAAATGGGACATCCACAGGGTAGTAGAGAGTCTTTTCCTTGATAATAATCATTGAATTATTAGTTATGATAATTAAGTTATGAGATAGAATCTTAATTGAAATGATTATCGATAATACGAATTTGTTAAGGAAATATTAGTATTCATTGACAAGAGTGACAAATGTGGTCATTATAGATTTATTAATAAGATTTCCAATATAACTTGTTATTAAATAATAACAAGTCATTATTGAACTATTAATATTGGAGAATTGGATTATGGTTGACTTTTAACTTACAAATTATAGTTAGTTATTAATCAACTGATATTCTTCGGGTCCTTGATATGGATATGTAATTGTTAATTAAATAAATTAATTAGAGTTAATTAAATTTAATTAATAATTAAGTTATGAAATAGAGTTTTAATTGATATGATTCTTTTAACAAAGTTGTAAAGTATGTACATTGAAATTGATAAGTCTTATGGATAGAATAATGACCTTAAATTTTTTAGTGGTTGTTAGTGATGATTTAGTTATTATAACAATTAAGATTAAGAGACTTAAATTTAGTGATACTTAATTGAGTTTTAATTCAGAACTATTAGAATGTTAAAAAGAGTCATGGATCGTGTACTTCTGTACATTATTAATTAATTTATTAAAGTGAATAATTTGACTAAAGGTCAATGAAGATTATTTTTTATGAGTAAATATTTACCCTTAAGTTATTCTTAGAATGTTATTAAAGAATAATGCTATCGAGGGAATAAACAGGTTGACTTGTAGGATAGATGATAAATCTTTTACACTTGAGATATACCTGAAACCAAAACTGAAACCTTATACACTTGAAGTATACTTGCAAATGAAAACTGAGACCTCTGCCATGTAATTTTAGCAAACCAAAAGATGTGCTTGCATTGTGTTTTCTCTATGCTATCTATTTTAGGTTTTGGGTTGACTAGTGTTGACCAGTTATAGGACATCTACCAGAGGCTCGGGGGTTATGATTGTGATGTCATGATGATATCTTTTGATCTTGATTCTTTGTAAACCCAACCATGGTAATGTGATGGTATGCTTTATGAGATGTTTGTATTTACTGATTGTTATTGTATTTCAGTCTTCTTGAGTGAAGCTAAGTTATATGTATTTGAGACACTTGACTTAACCATTTTTGAGTCATCGATCAGTTATACTTGGGTTACTTTCTAGCCGCCATGATGGGACTAAAATGTTGATTTATTTCTTGATGATGTCATGTTGTGACATGTTTTGACTCAACCATTTGGGAGTCTTCGATTAGTATGATTTTGAGATATATTTTGGTTATTGAGAACCAATGGATATTTTTGATTATCAGTGATACCTTCAGTTGCCAATAGAGAACTGTTGTGGTCATGATTATCTATGGATGTTATTCATTTGCTCATGGAGATTTAATGCTCTTATTATGGATTATTCTTTTCATATTTTTCCAGTCACTTGTATAGGACTCTGGTGATTTTTTGATTTATGATTCCATGAGCTTAGGGTAGGTTATCTACTTGTAGTGTCGGGAAGTGGCTTGCAATGGGGGCTAGGGCCCTAAGTGGCTGCCAAGGTAACTCATTGTAAGTTGTTTTAATAAGTGAAAAAATTTACACTAAATGAGGATTAAATGAACCTAATAAGATAATTGTATGTTCTTGCCCATGCCTCGAGTGCTAGTATAGACTAGGATGGGAGTAGAGAGAACACTTGGTTGCGACCTTGCATTTCATAGTATGCCTTGTTAGTATGAGAGGATACTAGTGGCCACATAGGGATCACTAGGGGGTTGGGGTCTATTGAGAGACTACTAGGGTAACTCTAGTGTGATCCATGCGATGACACTTTCTTGCTTGCATAGTAGGTTTCCTACATGTCTTTGTGTACCTCTAGGATTAGATGTCCTTTTGTGATTGGAATCTTTGAGTTAGTATGCTTTTAGGATTCCTGGACTTAGAGAGTATTTATGTTATGTGATCTTGATAACCTATTTAGGACTTGAGATTATCTCCTCAGCGCAGTGGGAGTGGACCATTTAGGTTCCACGCGATCGGGTGGTAGTGCTTTATCACTCTTATCATTTGAGATCCATCTGAGACACCGTGGATGATGCATTCTCTTGTTGGCATCTATCTTCATTCTGTTCATGGATTATGATGGTGGACTCGTATCCTTATATTGATGATTTGCATATGTTAGATGATGTTATCTTATGCTTTACTTTGCATGTTAGATTACTTTCTACATATGATGTAGTATGTTCTATGAGTGACATTCCTATTATGATAATACCGATGATCTCTTTGGTGATTTGGAATGTTACACACGGAGGGATGGCTAGGACCCACAATGGTTTAATGATGTTATTAACGGTTGGGAGGAACCATGTACTTAGTTAATTATGTTGTGATAAATAGTTATCTTTTAAGATGGATGTTATATCTTTATGATGATGATGATGATGTATCATGTATGGTTTGGGGTTTAATTTATGTTATTACATCATGGACTATAATTAGTAGGATGATGTACTTTATTTACATGGATGTATATTCTTTTAAGCCTTTCATACCTTGTGGCATGTACAGTGGATGATCGAGCAATCGAAAATGTAATTTAAGAACATTGAACTTTTCATTATTATTTCATGTGGATGTAGTTTTAGATGGATTCATTAATAGTTGATTTAGATTTGATTCAATGTTAAGGGATCCATAAAGAATGAAACCTATTATGTGTGTATGTTTATGTTTTCTTTCAATTAGACATTGCTATTGCTTTCGCTATTATGCTATGAATGGTTTTACTTTCATGTTTAAAAAAAAAAAAAAATTACCAAACTTAGTGAAACTTTAGGTTAATTCTTTGGATCTTTTGGTGGGGCATTACATTTGACCTTATCATGTCTTCAACTTGCTTCTTCTCATCTACATTCCTAGTTTCATATTTGAGAGATTTGAAGTCTGCCATGCTAGCTCCTACATAAATTTCTTTTAATTTTTCCTAAAATGTAGGTGGAGGTATTTTGAAAATAATTTCCTCTACATCTTCTTCACCAAATTTCAATTTTTTTCTTGATCTAAATGCTCTTCTTGTGAATACTATAGTAGATGAGTTGGTAGGTCTAGTAATGATAACCTTACCCTTCTTCTTGATTGGCTCTTCTTCTTCATATTTTGTTTCCTTTGTCTCATCTTCTGCATCATCTTCTTCCACATCATCTCCTTTTCCTTTTTTCAATAGGAGAGTAGAACTTTATTTCCTTAGTTTTGCTATCCTCTTCTTTCCTTTTCTGACTACTTGAGGAAGCTTAATTTCAAGTTCCATTCTAGCTTTACCTTCATTGAAAGTACCAAAATATGTGGCCTTGGGATCTACAAGCTTGTTGAATAGTGCCTCAATGATATACTTAGTGTCATGATTTTTAACCTCATAGCTTAGAGGCTTAACCCACACCACTCTAGGATTGACTACTTGAATGTACACTTTGTCATAGTCTACCATGAAACAAACATCATCCTTGTTATCTTCTACAACTTTCTTAGGGATTCTGAATCTACTATTCATCTTTTCCTTGAATGAGTCAAAGTAATTTTCCATGATACTGACAAAGTTCTCACCATCTCTGCTATATATATTCATTAATCTAATATAGTACTGGTAAATCTTTTCTCATACATGACTGAACCTTTTAAAGGGGAAAACTTTTGCACAAAGAAGAATAAACAATTCAAAAGCGAACCAAACTTACATAGGTTGTTCTTTGAAGTCCTTATGCTCTCCATGTTCTTGTTGAATTGATTCAGCATTACCTCAGAATGGTCGAAGGGCACGTTGTTCTTCACCACCTTGAGAGAAAGATCAATTGCCTCACATGACATGTTGTTGAGATGATTATAGCTATAGATCTGATGAGCTATCACATAAATTCCAAATTTCAGCTCCATGTTAGTCACACTACTAATCTTCATGCCTCTTCCATACCACTCGGCAAGAGTTTTTCTTTCCAATTCTACTTGACTTAGGGTTTTGGCAGTCTTTGCCTTGTTCAATATTGGGAGCCCTATGATTCAATGAATTATTATTTTTGTTATTTGAATAGGATCCTCCAACCATAGCTACCCATTGTTTACATGGTTAAGGATAAACCTTATCCATTTTATCTTAAAGTCTCAAGGTATATAAAAAATGTGTGTTAAATGCTTGGTCTCCAAATGTTGATGCTCAAGTTTCAACACACCATTCACACATAACTTTTCTAGAGTCTCATCTATCTCTAGGGTTCCAATATCTTGTATCAAATAAAAAAAATGTGAATAAATATCATTAACAAGTAATACCTTTGGTGGAATCTATGATTGAGCTTTGGTTGGATCAAGCGCCTCTACAATTGCCAAACTCAACTTGAAGTCTAGTGCCTTCCCATTGGCTCCTCAAACCAACATCTTAGATCCTTTCCTAATTTTTCTGTTGGAGGATGCTTGGTAGATTTTATGAAAACAATAAAATCCTTAACAACAAATGTACAGATCGGTTGGAAGCATAGAAATTGCTTTTTGCAAAGAGGTCTTCAAAAATTCACAGTGATAAATGAATTTGATTCCCTTCCTTTTAACAAATTTTCACTTTCCAATCATCACAAACACTTGTTATGATTTCTTATTCAGTGATAGACTATCTTCCACTTGGTTTGACCTTAGTGCTCGGTAGAGTCATTCATAACTTGGTGTCCACACAATGTTTTAGTGTATCTTGACCTTTCTCAATAGGGTCTTGCAACCCAACCTAGCTTGGTAAGGTCTAGATTTTCCTTAGTCACTCAATGATCCCTTTGCATCATAAATTTTGATATGGATCCTTTCCTTCTAGCTTGCTAGAATTGATGTAAAATATCTACTTCAAAGTCTTAGTTCTAGTCATCACTATGGTAGATCAAGTAGAAATGCTTGAGTTACCCAATTCTTGAGTGACATGTGCTTCATGGCTCAGACTTACATTCTCAAAAGATTTAAGAATTCATTGCTACCTCATTTACTTTCTAATGTTATTAGCTTTGGCTTTCTTTTCATCTTCAATCCTTCTATTGTTCATACAGTTCTTGGCAAGATGTCTAAATGTTGTACAAATAAAACATCTTCTAGTGGTGTCTCTTGTCCTCGTGTGATGTTTCACACAATTTTCTCCAATGTGTCCAAACTTTTTGTAGTAGTATCATCTACACCATTTGTTGTAGTCCTAACCAAATATAGATCTTTCACAATCTATTATGCTAGCTTCAATCTCTTGCTTTTGCATTCAGAAGATTTGTGCTGATGCTTCTTGCATTTGTGACATTTACCTTCAAATTTAAGTTTCTCTTTGCATTCATTTTATCTAAGACCATGCTTATTGCAATTGTAACACTTTTCATTGAATTTTTCTTTACCATTACTCCAACATTTGTTTGATGTATGATCTAACTTACCATGGTGACTGCAAGTAGGCCTTTGATTCTATTGAGCTCCTTCATTGGATGATTCACCATCTTCTATGTATCCTATTCCTTCTTTTCATTTCTATCTATTTTTCCTTTTCTCATTCAACTAATTCATGTCTATTTGAGATTTCAACGTCCTCTCATTAGTTTTCTTTTAGTGTTTAGATCATTTTGCAATCTTTCATTCTTTGATCTTAAGTTCATGATTTCTTCATTTGCATTGGTAAGCTAATCAATAAAGTATACATGTTGAAGGGATAAGTGTTGAATTTTATTGTTCTTTCTTTTATATCTCTTCTTTGGCTTTATCTTTTTCTTCCATGACTTCACACAATCTTACTGACTGAATTTCTTGTTCTCTTTTCAGTTTTCTAACTTCTTCTTGAAGATTACATTTCTTTTCTAATAGGTCTCTAATTGCATCATTAGATTCATCTGAATTTCTTTCTAGATAGATATCTTCAGTTATTTCTTCAGTGTAGATTTTGTCATTCATTTTTACTACAAGACCTTTTCTTCTTTTCAAAGATTGAGAGAGTTGCTTCTTTTCTTCCTTAAGTTTCCCAATAGCCAATTCCCAATCCATCTTTTCATTGTCAATAGTCTTATATAGCCTGAATACTTCAATTGCCTCTGATCTTTACTCAATTTGTTAAACTTCTTCTTTGAGAACCACAAGGATCTTATACAAGTTGATGGAAATATAGGATAGGCAAGGTTATTGAGAATGGAGGGGTGAATTAGGAACCAATAAAAATTATTCTTATTTCACTAATTAATCCAATCATATATTTTTTGATATAATTGCATACGTGAAAAACTGAAACTATTAAAACATTCATAACACTTTGACATGATATATGGTGACCCAGAAACCTTCCAAATAGAAAGTAAAACTAGGGTTGGGATGATACCCACAAGTTTTAATACTACAGTATAAAATTGGCTACATAAGGCTTAGAGTTGATCACTTCTAATGATCTTCCCTATTAGGAGCAATAAGGACTGCTAGGTCCACCTTGCTAAAAGATTTACAAGACATAAAATGAAGTATGCACTAGATACAAAGATTTGCAAAATACTGTTAAGTCTACCTTGTGAAAGGATTTAACTATTCCACCTATTAGGATGAACTAGTGGCTGGTCTTTGATTTGCAACTCTAATTTGTTGGTTGAGATTCCTTTGGAGTGTAATGATCACCTTATTGTAATAGATAAATCTTTTCTACTCCTTATACTACTTGTAGCCTTGTTAATTCACACTATATGTTCTTCTATATCTTGTTTAGATCTGATAAAATACATTAAATATATACCAATCTAAATTATAATTCATTAAAGTCAGCTTCAATAAAATTTAACCAAATATACACAAAGTTAGCTCAATTTATGGTACTTAGGTTTTGAAGATAAACTTGGTGAAGTTCTAATACTTAGAAACCATTGTCAACACTTGGAATCATCATGCTCTTGGTAGATGTGGAATCTCTATTCATACTAATCACTTCCAAGTAGTATAAACTTGGTCAACACTGGTGACTCAGTGAACACTGTGAAACTCAACCTATAAACTGAATCACTTGGTTGACACTGCAAGACTTGGTCAACACTAACACTCCAAGCATGGTATAAACTAAATCACTTAGTTGATACTTCATGGCTCGATCAACACTTGATTCACATCATTGATGTTGTGAACCCAGTAGACAATAGAGATTATGGTTTGCACTATGCAACTCAGTAAACAATATGAAGCTCGATTTGCACTTATACTCATCAACTCAATAGATAGTGTGAACTGAATACTGATTCTAGAATTTGATAGCAACTGTAGAACTCTATAGAACATGAATTAATCAGTTAACACTATAAACTACAAGATAAGCTCGGTAGCTACTAATGATTTGACTAAGTGTGAGTAATTAATGAAGAAACCTGACCATAATGTCAACTGGGTCTTGGTGCCTTTTCTCATAAAAATGAAAAGGTCCAACATAGCTTCAGACTAATTCATAATGTAACAAACTAATAACTAAAAGCATATCAAAATAATAAGTAAAAATATGAAAGTTATTTCAAACCTCTTTGAATTCTTCATCTCTAGGGGTTGCTACATCTTTAGGGACTTTCAAATAAACTTCTATCCACTTGGCAATTCAAGCATGTGTACGTAATAATTTTTTTTGAGAGTGATGGAGAAAAGGCTTGAAAATTAGCCCATTTGTCCCCTAAAGTAATTTTAACATTTTTTATAAACTTTGTAAATTTTGTCTCCAAAATAATCACTTTGTTCAACTATATTTTGAGTGAGTCCATTTCAAAATTTTGTTCCTCCTTAAACTTGGTTAACAATGCTTGGAGTAATACTAAAAATTGATATCTACATTCTTCCAATCATTTGATCTTACTCTTATCATCTTTAATGGTAGGAAAACATGGACGATCAATAGAGCTAATTGACTTTAGTTTTTCTTCTATCTTTTGATTCGCTTCACATATATAACTTAGATTCCTTTTAAAAGTATCAATAAAATAAATTTTGGCCTTTATTTGTGTAGGGACATCTAGATCTCTTTTAGTAACCTCAAAGATTTTATTTAATTCATACCTAGAAGGGCCTCATTTCCTCTGTATCTTTGAAAGTATGTCTTTCTCTTTAGGAAACAAATATATATCACATTAAGATACTGTATTTACTCTATAGAAAATAATATCTTCTAAGGTCTTAAAAACATAGCTCTTTTATGATCAATATTTGGAGTCACATCTTTGTAATGATCTTCTTCAATATCAAAATTGGAGTTTTATGAACCACTACGGTATTAGTATTTTTAGAAGGCTTTAACTTATTCAAATATTTCTCCAATCTTCTTGTTTTCATAGATATTTTGTTAATAATTCAATTCATTTCAATTTATCTTCTTTGTAATTCTTTGATCAATTCCTCCATATGTCTAATTTGAGCTTGATTAAAGATGCATTGATCTGTCAATTGAGTTTCTACCAGAAATAGGGTCTATGCTATCTACAGTGTCCACCATGCTCATTCCTTCCTCTCCCTTGGACATATCAATCATCTTAGGATTATTTCCTTTAAATGTAACTCAAGTAGAAAGGATTTATATTGTTGGATCATATCATATCCTTTCAACTTTGTCAAATGATTCAAAATACGATACAAAGGTTGACTCCTCTTGCTTCATGATTTGGTATAATTATAAAAATTACTTTAATGTTAAACCAAGAATTATTAAGATGTCACTCTTCCTTACAATTTCCCTTTCCTCTTCCTCAATGCATTAATTATCATCCAAATATAGTTTTTCCATCATTTGTTAAATAATTGAGGGATGATTAGACTCATCAACATCTTCAAGTATTTTGTTTTTTTTTTCCTCAAAATCACTCATTTAATATCTTATCCAAAAGTCCTTGAATTATTTTGTTTGTGTAAAATTCTCTTGTTTAATGAGCCTACAAGAAATAGCCTCCCTCTCATCCTATGTATCAATTGGATCATTTATCTCCATATTTTGAGCATATTAGCCATGCTTCTCCTCGTAAAATTTTGAATGTGGCTATGATAAGTCAATATATATTTTTTACTTCATGCTTTTCAAAATACAAATGATTTTTGTTGATCCTTCATCATCTAAATCTTCATAGGAAACCATAGGGGTACTATTCCCTTCTTCCTATTGAGATATGGGAGCAAAGGGGCAAGGACTTGATCTTACTTTGCTTAATTTTCTCCTTTTGGCTTGAGAAGGTGGAGGAGGTGACTATTCAATCTTTTTACTTTTCTCCTACTCAATATATTCTTGATACAAATTTTTGAAGTCTTTAATACATTTATTAATCCTAAGAGTTTCCATATCTTCCCCAGTATGAAATCGAGGCAAACCCTTAATATTTGATCTTCTATTTTGGATAAAACATTCCACTTTTTCAACCTTTGGTATGCCTCTTGTAGATCATCACAGTTTCTAATAATACCATCTTCCATGTTTAGTTGATGTGCATAACTAACCTATATGGTCTTGATGTGTCCCTCGGGATTATAATCTCTACCTTTGTCACTAACCAACCAATTCCTATTCATGATGTAATCTTGAACTTCCTCAACCATGTTGTACCCAACTATATAACCATCAAATTTTATAAAATGAGGCATTATATTGCCTTCTCTTCTAGGTTGAACAATTTCTTTCTCAACACATAACAATTGCCATATGAATTCCAAGAAGCCTAATCCCTTAGGGAATAACACAAGAAGCCTATGAGGTGGCTTCCTACACCCATACAACCTTATTAATGTGTATTTTGATTTGAAAATCCAACCACCCAAGTTAAACTCATAGCCTTTATCAGTTAAATGGTCTTTGGGCCTTAGTACCTCCTTGATTTGATATGGTAATTTTGTAATAGCAACTCCAAGAATCCTTACCATCCATTGTAAAAAATATCTCTAAACACTATTAAATCATCATCCTTTACATGTGTATCACAAAGTGAACACTAGAGGTGGATGGGCTTCTTGTTACCTTCCTCATCAATTATAGCCAACTTCATAGAATTTCTAAAGTGAATGATGTTCTTATACATAATTAAGTAATATGGTAAAGAATAATTTTTGAAAGGCTTGGTAGTTTTCCATCTAACCAATTGATTCTGAAGGGCTTTCTCAATTTTTCTAGCAAAGTCAAACTCTAGATAACTGTAGGGGTTTTGAATCTTCATATACCTATACATGTAATAAACTGGAATCTTCTATTTCTTATCTTCTCCAAACTATTTTGGCCAAGAATAGAAACTATACTTGACAAATTCCATAAAAGATTCAACGAGGTGAGGACCCATATGATCTACATACATCATGTTTTATCATGGCCCTTGTACATGAAATGTGCAATTTCCCTATATTTTCCAAATTTCATTGTTCTATTATATTCATTCTTAAAATGTTGTCTATAAATTTTTTTAAGTGCTTGGGTACTAAACCCAAAACACTCTTCAATGCAATATTTTGTGATGGCTAATAGTGACATACCATCCATTTGCCTCACAGTTCTTATAGCTAGCTCATAATGATTGTCTACAATATTTATGAGCCCTTTGTCTACAAACCCATTTAAGACTACAATTTTACCTAGGTCTATCCTCCATGGATTATTCCTAGGTTCCTTTATATCCTTGTTTGCATAAAAATACCAAAACTAATATCTACCACGCTATGGAAGGTTAGCATCCATACAGTCTTTGAATTTTTTAGAAAAGATAGACATTTGACAACTAGAAGAAGAACTAGGATACATTTCTAACAAAAAAGTTTGTGCTAATTTTCCACTATGTTCTTACTTTAATTCCTTAGCACTAGTGTCTTTTTTCACAAGCATTTTGTCTTATAAATTATGAGAAATGTAAGAAGAGATTATGAGCTTACTTCTTTTTCTACAATGTCCCAACAACTCCTTCTAACATTCACTTCTACCTTCTATCTCAACTCCACTTGTATGCTCAAACTAGAAAGACTCATTTTTTCCAAGATAATTAATTAATTTTATTCCTCATTTATTATCAATAACTTTTCAACATATATCCACCACATAAATTGTCCAATTTGTCAGATTTTCCCAATACCTGACATGTAGTTTAAGTTATTAAACTAATTATTTGGCCTTTTAAAACTCCTAGAAGTCCTTTTCGTACATCAAGTTTAAAATCATATCCTAAGTTGCGAATTTTCAGAATCTCGCTCAACATCTTCAAATGGTTCTACAAAATTGTGATTTTGAAAATCCCCTTTTTAGTTGTTAGTGAAATAGTGATAAATTTCTATCTCATGTACCTCTTAAAAGTTACCACCTAAAATAGTGAAGGCATCACTTTTTCACAGGCCCTGGATTTTGTCTTCTCCGAAGCACCGATATTTCACTATTCTATGGGTATCTTAGTTTTCTTCCTCCGAATGGCAAAAAATGTATTAAATCATTATTTTTTGAAACAAACAATTTCTAAGGCCTACTAAACTAAATTAAAGCGTGAAACATTTTTGAATATAAAGGTATAGGTTGGTAAATCATAAAGAAGGACTTCGTCTACAATTAGAAAATCAACAATAATATCTAAGTAAAATTTATATTTTGTTGACAATAATTACACCATCACAAAATAACAATCATGTAATACATAGACAATCATTTTTTAAAACTATATGTAAAATTTTCATTATACTTTTATTATTTTTTTATTACTAAATTATAAGACTTTTGTCAGAAATTGAAAAGATAGATTTTAACATATTTTACATAAAATTTATAAAAATATAAATATACATGTGATAACTGCTCTAATAAATCAATAAAATATAAACTACTTTTCTTAAAATATTATTAAGTTAAAAGATCAATAAACAACTTTCGTCATTTAATATTAAATAATAATAGGAACACTAACACACCAATAGTTTTTAAGGTAATTTGGCTAGAAAAATACGAATATGAACATCATTAACCATAAAATATAGAATAAGAACTCGCTGTTAATCTATATAAGATCCCACGATTATGTTGTAGAGCTAAATTTTGAGTCTCAGGCGGCATCTAAGAATAGCTTGCAAACGTCTAAACTCACACAATAATGTCCATGAAGAAGTTTATAATATCTTACTAATTTAATTGCTACATTTATGAGGTTTTTCGGCCTCATCAGTATTTCTGTGGATGCTATATGTCATATAGCAAAGTGGTAGAGTGGTTATACAATGTTTTCAGAGAACCAGAGAGAAAACATAACAGAAATGTTCAAACCAAGATGCTCCCATTCACAGTAGAGCGATGAAGCCTTTTACATTAATGTGAGCGCCCAGTCACCCACAACTCCATAAAGAAACTGCAACTACAGGGGTCGTTTTCCACCCAGTTATCAGGGCATCTCCATTGGCCTCAACACTAAAGCTTTCTTCATTAGGAAATTTTTTCAGCAATAATCTTGCCTGATACCAAGCTTGATAACTGAAGCTCATCTCCTTCAATCCCTTCCTTTTAAAGAAACGTATTCACACATCAAGTTTAACATGTCTAATTCTCCTTTCGGGCTCCTCACAAGATATCATATTCCTTATCTGGCTTCCACAGAACATTTCCTCAAAATTGACCCTCAGAGGATCATTTCTGTCAGGCATGATCACATCCAGGGCATCAAAACAAGCGCTGCAATGGAAAAGAACGTCAACGAACCGCTTAACAAAAGATGGAGAATTGTTATCTGCCTCAACATCTACGTTCACCATTATGTGGGGCCTTAATCTCTTTATAACATCCACAAGACTCTCTAGAAGAGTTTCCTCGTATAACAGCCTATGGAAGACAGTATTAGCAAACACTACCACAGCCTCATCAGGTTTAACATTAAACATAGATTGATGAATCTCCCCCATACATTTGATCTGCAAAGGTCTGTACGAAAACGGAATCTCCAAGGACCGAGCAAGGTCGTGAAGTCTTGTCCCCGTGTCTCTCAGATCATCTGCATCCATTTCAATTGCTGTGATCCTCAAAAGCTTAATCGGATAGGAAGAACGTTCTAAGGCAAGGCTCTCCAAAAGCACCGACCATTGACACCCATTTCGAATCTCCAGATCTATCACATGAATTTTGCTTGACCTTCCTACGTATTGCCTGTACAGATGTAAAGTGAGCCATTTTCACATAGGGCATAGCTTTATTGTAAAAAGCCAGCATCTGATTAAATTCGGCTTTATTATAACCACTGTTAAAGTTGTTGCCAAAATTGACGGGTGGCTTCAGGGGACTCCTCAACTGCGGACACGCCTGGCGTTGCACTCTCTCCTGCAGCGCCGCGGAGAAATAAAATGAGAGCCTCTGCATAGGGTTTCCCCAATGCGAAGACAAGTTGTGACACTGAGTCAAAAGCTTGGCCGCTTGATTATATTGTTTGCACCTGACGTACTCTGCAGATGTGAAAAGAAGATTAGCCAGTTCAAACCCTTGCCGGTCTTCAAAGAAATATTCCACGCCGCCATTTGGATAGCTCTCTACGTAGTGCGAGGCTGCGAGTTTCACTATTTCTTCACACGACATAACCTTGGCAGTTGTGGGTCTTTCGCCATTCAAATTAGGTATTTTCATTTTAGGCTGCAGCAATGAACATTCATCAATCTGGTCTGCTAATTTTCTCAGCACAGTTTGATTGCGCTTGTTGATAGTTGGACATTTGCTATTTTCATAGGCGGAAATTGTAAAGCTCTCAGCCATGGCCGCCTTTGAGCTGTACAGAATTAGAGGAATAAGTTGTGTCTCCTATATAAGTGAATATAGTTCACTGTGCGATATCAAGGTGTAAATGCAGAACATATTTTATTGCGGCAGGATTCGGAAAACGGCTGTTCTTCGAATTCATAGAAATTGTGGTTTGCAATGCTTGGTAAAAACAAATGCTTCGGTGGAAACTACCGAGACAGATTCGGCAGGTTTGGCGTCGGTTAAAATAATACGTCAATACCGAGGAGTTTGACACTTTTACAAAATGATAGAGAAATTAATATACCTTTAAAATATTGTAAAATTATATTTATGGGGAGAGGCATATACAATGGGAGAAACACTTTCCAGCACAAAGAATATTTCAAAGAATAATTCGTGTAAGGAAAAAAGATTTTGTGAGAGTTACAAACGAAATAGGGCCTGAAAAAATAGGGGTGAAATAATTTTAATATGATTTTTTTTTTTTTGTTAAATATAATTTTGCATGCACATTTATACTTGTTTTTTGTGGGGATTGGGGGAATTTCAAACAAATTCGTGGAATGTGAAGAGACGTCTGTTGGGGGATATGAGGAGCCTCTCAGAAGTTATAAAACCAAGGCTCACCATTTCATTTTCATTTTATGTTTTTGTGGGAAGGAAGAGGTGGAGGTTATTAGAGGATTAGATTGGAATTTTTGAATAGGAGTAGATTGAAGTTTTGGAGTAACATTTTTTAGGGTGAAATTTCTATTTTTTATTTAAATTTAGATTTAGATTTAGATGTAGATGTAAATTGAAATTCAAAATTAGTTATAATATTCTACTTTGATTTAGATTTCAATTTTAATTAATTTCATTTAGATTTAGAATTCTGTTCATAACTATTTAGGCTTGCATTTAATAGTTTAGTCTTGCATGTTCGATTTAGATTTAGATTTGTATTCAAAATCTATTTGATTTATATATTTTATAATACTCTTCATTTACATATTTTAAAAGAGCATGTGTCAAATTAGTTTTATATTTGCATGTTTCATATTAGTTTTAGATTTTCATATTTCAAAATAGTTTTAGTTTGCATGTTTTAGATTTGAATGTTTCACAATAGTTTGACTTTTGCATGTTTCTAAGTATTTATATTTTCATGTTTCAAAGCATAATTTTATCATTAATCTGGATGAGAATGCCACTATATCAATACAATTTATAGTTTATTAAAGTTAATGATTTATTTAAAGTAAATAAATCATATATTTAGTATATATTTTAAGATTATTAAATTATAAAATAAAATAATTTTTTTAAAATAATAGCCAGCCAAAATAATATTAAGCCAAATGGATGCTGAAATAATATAACCTGAAAAATAAGGCCAAAAAAATAGAACGCAAGAAAATAGGGCTGAAATAACTTAATTAAATTTTTTAATATAAAACATTTTATTTTTGTTAAATATATTTTTGCATGCACATTCATGCTTTTTTTTTTGTGAGGAGTGGGGGAATTTGAAACAAATTCATGGAATGTCAAAAGACATCTATTGGGAGATATGAGAGTTCTCTCATAAATTATAAAACAAATGCTCCTCATTTCATTTTCATTTTGTGTTTTTGTAGGGAGGAAGAGATGGAGATTATCAGAGCAATTAGAGTTTTTTAACAGGAGTAGATTAAAGTTTCATATAGTTTAGCCTTGTATATTTGATTTAGATTTAGGATTCAAAAACTTTTTGATTTAGATATTTGATAATACATTTCTTTTGCAGATTTTTAATGTGCATGTTTCAATTTAGTTTTACATTTGCATGTTTTACATTAGTTTTAGATTTGCATATTTCAAAATACTTTTGGTTTCCATGTTTAAATTTGTATGTTTCATAATAGTTTTATATTTGCATGTTTCAAAATATTTATATTTTAAATGTTTCATAATTAAATTTAGTCATTGATAGGACAAGAAGGTCACGTTATCAATAAAATTTGTATTTTATTAAAGTTGGTGATTAATTTAAAATAAACAAATCATATATTTAGTTTATATTGTCATTATTGAATTAGATTATATATGTGGCTACTAAATATATTAATTAAGAAAGAAAATCATAAGTCTAAATAGATTCCTTAATGATAGGATGATTTATTGATTTCAATTCTTAATCATTGCAATAAAAATTGCATTAGCATTATTAAAAATTCAACAATATATAATGTTCTCACATCATCATGGAGAAATAATTTTCATAAAATTGACCCTTATATATTCTTTCACACTTTTAACATCATCTGAATTGTTATGTTGGGACTTATAACTTCCCTTTCATGAATTAATTTTTTCACTATTTAAGTCATTTGTATAACATATATCCCAAATTTGAGCATAGTTGTACTCCAAATACTCCAACACTACACCTAAATCTCATACTTCCCTTAACCCTATCCCTTATTTTAGTGTAACATTTAACCACTTATTATCACTAACCATAACACTAAGTGTCATATAAATGAAATTGTAAACCTTGGATCCTAACTATAACTCTTACTCTATATATGATTGTACTAATCATTTAGTAAATTATATACCTTAGCCTAACCCTATATGTACAAGTATCTAGAAATAATATTTATTTTTTATAAGTGATAATATGTATATACACACACCCAGAGAGAGAGAGAGAGAGAGAGAGAGAGAGAGAGAGAGACAAGAAGGAGCTCATATTATGTTTCTTATAGAGGCATGTTTTATGTAGAGAGAGAAAAAGAGATTATGAGGTGTATCTAGAGAGTAGGCCCAATGAGAGTTAGGGTTAGGGTTAGGTTTAAAATTAGAGTTAGAGTTGGGATTAGGGTTAGGGTTAGAATTAGGGTTAGAAATATAGTTAGGATTAGAGATAGAGTTAGGGTTAGGGTAAGGGTAAGAATTAGGGTCAGGGTTAGAATTAGGGTTACAAATATAGTTAGGGTTAGTGTTAGGGTTAGAATAAGAGTTAGGGTTAGGGTTAGGGTTAGAGATAGAGTTAGAATTAGAGTTAGAATAAGGGTTGGAGTTAGAATTAGATTCCTTAATGATAGGAAGATTTATTGATTACAATTCTTAATCATTGCAATAAAAATTGCATTAGCATTATTAAATATTCAACAATATATAATGTTCTCACATCATCATGGAGAAATAATTTTCATAAAATTGACTCTTATATATTCTTTCACACTTTTAACATCGTCTGAATTTTTGTGTTGGGACTTATAACTTCCCTTTCATGAATTAATTTTGTCACTGTTTGAGTCATTTGTATAACATATATTCCAAATTTGACCATAGTTGTACTCCAAATACTCCGACACTACACCTAAATCTCATATTTCCCTTAACCCTATCCCTTATTTTAGTGAAACATTTAACCACTTATTATCCCTAACCATAACACTGAGTGTCATATAAATGAAATTTTAAACCTTGGATCCTAACTATAACTCTTACTCTATATACGATTGTAATAATCATTTAGTAAATTATATACCTTAGCCTAACCCTATATGTACAAGTATCTAGAAATAATATTTATTTTTCATAAGTGATAATATGTATATACACACAGAGAGAGAGAGAGAGAGAGAGAGAGAGAGAGAGAGAGAGAGAGAGAGAGAGAGAGAGAGAGAGAGAGAGAGAGAGAGAGCATATATGTAGACAAGAAGGAGCTCACATTATGTTTCTTATAGAGGCATGTTTTATGTAGAGAGAGAGAAAAAGAGATTATGAGGTGTATCTAGAGAGTAGGCACAAAGAGAGTTAGGGTTAGGGTTAGGTTTGAAATTAGAGTTAGAGTTGGGATTAGGGTTAGGGTTAGAATTAGAGTAAGAAATATAGTTAGGTTTAGAGATAGAGTTAGGGTTAGGGTAAGGGTAAGAATTAGGGTGAGGGTTAGAATTAGGGTTACAAATATAGTTAGGGTTAGAATAAGAGTTAGGGTTAGGGTTAGAGATAGAGTTAGAATTAGAGTTAGAATAAGGGTTGGAGTTACAATTAGAGTTAGAGTTAGGGTTATAATTAAAGTTATGATTAGAATTAGTGTTAGAGTTATGGTTATGGTTAGTGTTAGGGTTATGGTTAGGGTTAGCATTAGAGTTAGGGTTAGGGTTAGTGTTAGAGTTATGGTTAGGATTAGCATTAAGGTTAGGGCTACAATTAGAGTAAGAGTTAAAATTAGAGGTAGTGTTAGTGTTAGTGTTAGTATAAGAGTTAGAGTTAGAATTAGAGTTAGAGTTAGGGTTCAAGTTAGAGTTAGAGTTAGAGTTAAAGTTAGAGATAGAATTGTGATTAGGGTTAGATTAGGGTTAGGGTTAAAGTTACCTTATTAGATTTAAGGTTACGGTAAGAGTTAGGGCTAGGATTAGGATTAGAATTAGGGTTAGTGTTAGAGTAAGAGTTATATATAGTGTTAGGGTTAGGATTAGGGGTAGGTTTATAGTCAAAGTTAGGGTGAGGGTTAATATTGAGGTTAGGGTTACAAAAAGTGTCAAAGTTAGAGTTAGGGTTAGAATTCGCGGTAGGGTTAGAATCAGGGATAAAGGTAGAGTTGGAGTTACGGTTAGAGTTAGAGTTAGAGTTAGATTTAGGGTAAGAATCAGGGTTAGGATTAGAATTAGCATTAGAGTTAGAGATAGGGTTAGGTTTAGGGTAAGAATTAGAGTTAGAGTTATAGTTAGGGTTAGAGTTACGAACATAGTTATAGTTAGGGTTACAATTAGGTTAGGGTGAGAGCTAGAATTGGGGTTAGGGTTAGATTTGGGTTAGAGTTAGGGTTATATAGGTTCGGGTTAAGATTAGGGGTAGAATTAGAGTTACAATTAGAGTTAGAGTTAGAATTAGGGTTAGGGTTAGAATTAGGGTTACAAATATAATTAGGGTTACAGATTGAGTTACAACTAGAGTTAGGGTAAGGGTAATAATTAGGGTTAGGGATAGAATTAGGGTTCCAAATAAAGTTAGGGTTAGGGTTAGGGTTATATATAGAGGTAGGATTTGAGCTAGATTTAGAGATAGAATTAGAATTAGAACAAGAGTTGGAGTTAGAGGTAGGATTAGAATTAGGGCTAGGATTATGGTTAGCATAAGGGTTATGGTTAGAGTTAGGGTTAGCATTAGGGTTAGGGTTATAATTAGTGTTAGTTTTTGTTAGAAAAAGTGATTGAAATGATAAAATATAATAAAATGAAATTGCATGAAATAATAGATTTAATCCAAGAGAGCAAGAAGAATTTTACCATACAAATGATACAAGATCAATGGAGCAATACCAAAGAGGAAGCAACACAAGAGACAAGGATTTGATAAGGGGAAAGCAAAGAAAACCCCTTGTGATTATTATGAATGAGGAAAAAGCCTAAGAATGAGAGAGAGAGAGAGAGAGAGAGAGAGAGAGAGAGAGAGAGAGAGAGAGAGAGAGAGAGAGAATGCAAAAAAATAGCTCATTTACAATAGCATCAAAAACTTGATGTGAATAATGGAGACTAGATAAAAATGAGAGAGAGAAGCACCTCTTTTAAAGAGATGAGAAAAGAGTTGCATGTCTTTGCATGTGTAACTCCCATTTCTATGAATGCCACATTCATAAAAGGTGTGTGCAAAGTGTCAAGTTCCTCTTAAGGAGGAATATCTATTTTTCTTATTAAAGAAAATACAAAAAAGAGTTGTCCTCCCAAGTGGACAATAGGACAAGAATGACATGTCCTTTACATGTGGAATAGAGGACAAATAAATAATACATAAGGGATACCTTGGTTTATCCCAATAAATAAATAAATACAACCAAAGAAATATTATTAATTATAACACCCCCCTTTAATCTTTACTTGGAGAGATGTTGCCAAAATCAAATTGTAATTTGGTTTTTTGAAATATCTTCATTGTGCAAGAGGTCTCTTATTATCATGGGTACATTATTGGAGAGCCAAGAGAAGCTGATAATTCTTCAAGTGTGTTACATCTTCAAGTGAATTCGTGTGGCATAGGATCTGTACAACAAATAATGATATCTTGTATGTGTCTTGATGGATTACCTAAAACATAGAAACAAAGGAAACTATCCACAAGGATAATTTCATCTTATATTCAGGTTAGAAACTTTTTATGTATAAGTAAATTCTCATAGTGTAAATATAAGTGTAACTTGGTACCAAAAATTAATCAAGATAAATCATATTTTGCAAAGAACAAATATGTTATCAAAACTTTCAAGAAAAGACCATAGAAAAGGCTAGCTAATGAATCCAACATCAACAATGCTTCAATCACGTGGATATAGACAGTCCACTAATAACTCATTGTACTGCAAGTTAATGGGTGATCAATCCATAACCTGCATGACTCATGATTTAAGCAAAGAAGTATACATAACATTATATGGCATGTTTTCAAAGATATCAAAGGGGAGGTGTATGAGTATTAACAATTGAATGCCTTCAAATAAGAGTAAAATGCCTTCAAGATGGGTCAAATTAACTAAAATTGGAGGAAAACTCCAATAATAAATGGTATTAACCATAAAGTGCCAATATGGCAATAGAATGATGCTAAAAAAGCATAAACTGCACTAATGTGCCAATCAATAGAACAAAATAAATGTTGAAGGCAATAGTGTATAATAACTCATAATCCCAAGGAATAAGAAAAATAAATAAAATAAATTTACTTATGTGAAATAAAGAATGCACTCATATTTGATAAGTCACAAGAGACACAAAAATTTGTATATTTATCAGGATATATATGTGGGCCCCCATATATACACATGAATAAATATACCTAAACTATCATGGTATGAAACATGCAAATAGAATTAAGATCATATATAGAACATAATTTTTAGGCAACATACTAAAGAGAAATGCCAAAGATGACGAAAGAGAATTATTAATATCAAATAATATTTGTAGTAATTAATCCTCCTAGGTTGAAGTCCACCCATTCTAAAAATTGATCACTTTTACTAAGTACTTTTTGAAATCATTTATTTTTTCTGTTAACAAATTTATCACTAAAGAAAGAGTCATGATGTATGAATGCATCATTTGTTTCACCATTAGCATTATTACCATTATCAATATTAGCATTATTACCATGATCTATAAATGCATCATTATCATTACCATTGTAAGAAAGAATAAGAGGAATAAAGGTAGATATATGAGGAGTAGGGTTTAGAGAAGGAGGTTGGTCCTCCACTAACACAATTCTACTTCCATGACCTTGTTCATTTTGAGCATTAGAAGAATCATGCACACCATTTCTTGCAAGAAAAACATTTCATGCTATGTGCACTTTGTTAGTAATAGGATTATAAGCTTGATAACCTTTGGTATTTTGCATGTTTTCACTCATGCACTTTGTACATGCCATCTTAGATGAAGAAATAGGAGGTAAATTTTCAACCGTATTAGATGAGATATGCTCATTTTTCAAATGAGCAAGCCTTTCATGCTCCATATTAAAATTAATATCTTTGTGCAAAGAGTGTCTAGAAGAGGTGAACTTAGAAAATTTAAATAAGTTATCATGGCCTAACTTAGCATTAGCAACAACTTCATTAGTGTTAGGATCAATAACAAAGCACATGTCCCTATGAAACTCAACTTTGTAATTTTGACATAATTTTATAACAGAAAGAAGATTGTATTTCAATTCAAGAACATAAAGGACATCATGTAATTTTTCATTTGGAATACTAACATTACCAAATTTTTCAACTTTGCAACTATGATTATCAGCTAATTGAATTGGAATATTAGAAGGACTGGGTTTTAAATAATCAAACACTTCTTTATGAAAAGTAACATGTTGAGATGCACCATTATCAATAATCCATTCTAAATTTTTAGGAACATTGTAACTAACAGTAAAAGCATGACGAGATGGATGAGAGTTTTGATTATTGTTATTCATAAGTTGCTTATCTTTTTTCTTTTTAAAACAATTGTTAGTCAAATGACCATCTTTTTCACAATAAGTATAGTGGAGTTTTTTTATTAGATTGATGAGTATTATTACGATGAGTGTTTGGATGATTATTGTGATTATTATTATTATAAGTATTGGGAGAATCATTATTAGAAAATTTGAAATTCTGATTTTGACTTTTAGACACAAAAGTATGTTCATTAGATCTAAGAGTACCAAATTGTAACAACTTAGCTTCCTCTTGACGTAACAAATTTTGAAAAATACTATAAGTTAATTGAGTAGACAAAGTAGGAATAGCAAGTTGAGAATGAACATTAGTAATAAATTGTTGAAATTGTGTAGGAAGACATTTTTTTTAAATAATTGTAATTAATCTAATATCAGTGAGAGTAACACCTAATCCAATTAGTTGACTTTTAATATAATCAAATTTAAGTAAAAATTCATCCATAGATTTGAAATCAATATACCTTAAGTCTTCCAAATTGTCTTGCAATTGAATCTTGCATGATTCAGATAGCCTGTCATACGTTTTCTTTAAAATATCCCAAGCTTCATGGGCATTAGTGCAATGAGAAATTAGAACATATAAATCTGGGCTAAGAGATATATCAATGAGGCCAAGGGCTTCTTCATTTTTAGTATTCCATGCATTTTGTTCATCTTGTGTAGCTGAGGTACCAAGAACTACAGAAGGGTCAGTAGCAACATCTAAAATATGCTTAAAACATAATATAAATGAAAGATGAGTTTTCCATGCATGATAGTTTGAGCTATTTAACTTGATTTCTAGAATTAAAGTCGACATGATTTAAAAATTATGTTTAAAATTTAAATAATAGATTTGAAATAAAAAAAGTGAGACTTATTAGCCACAATAATGTTAAATAATTATTAAGAGATTTAGAGAGTCAAAATTAGAAACTAAAATGTTCCCTGCAAAACCACTGGTCAGATTGAAAAAACAGGAAAAATAAAATTTTGAAAAACTGAAAAAATGTGTTACACACAGAGAGTGATAACTCTTTTAATTTAACTCTATTTTCAATAAAATTTAAAGATTTTTTCATTTTTATGTTTTCTAAATGCTGTTCAAATTTTAGCCAAATCCAGATCACGAATTGAGAGATATCATAAAAATATGAACTGATGTCTTAAAACTTAAAAAATAAATAATACTAAACATACAGTATAATAACTTTAGCAATACTATTCTGATACAAATTAAATTTAAAGAGTTTTTTCATTTTTATGTTTTCTAAATGCTATTAAAATTTTAACCAAACCTAGATCATAGATTCTGAGATATAAGAAAAATACGAATTGCTGTATTTTCCTTTCTAAAAATAAAAATAGAAAAAAAAATTGAATTTCAAAAAACTTTAAAAGCTTGCAATAGAAATAGGGTTAGATATAATAAAAAAAATGAGGTTAGAAAAAATAGGAAACCTTCCAAAGGAGGTTAGAAAAAATAAAAAATGAAGAACTCTTTGGCGGTAAACCTTCCAAAGAGGGTTAAAAAAATTTAAAGATTGAATAAAAAACCTGCAAAAAAGATAGATATGAATTTTTTTTCTTCACTTCTCCTCTCAACAAATTTCTCCAATATGGTAACCTTCACAAAAGCTGAAAACAAGGATTAGAAAGCTCTGATACCATGTTAGGAAAAGTGATTGAAATGATAAAATATAATAAAATGAAATAGCATGAAATAATAGATTTAATCCAAGAGAGCAAGAAGAATTTTACCATACAAATGATACAAGATCAATGGAGCAATACCAAAGAGGAAGCAACACAAGAGACAAGGATTTGATAAGGGGAAAGCAAAGAAAACCCCTTGTGAGTATTATGAATGAGGCAAAAGCCTAAGAGAGAGAGAGAGAGAGAGAGAGAGAGAGAGAGAGAGAGAGAGAGAGAGAGAGAAGAAATACAGCAAAAAAGCTCATTTACAATAGCATCAAAAACTTGATGTGAATAATGGAGACTAGATGAAAATGAGAGAGAGAAGCACCTCTTTTAAAGAGATGAGAAAGGAGTTGCATGTCTTTGCATGTGTAACTCCCATTTCTATGAATGCCACATTCATAAAAGGTGTGTGCAAAGTGTCAAGTTCCTCTTAAGGAGGAATATCTATTTTCCTTATTAAAGGAAATACAAAAAAGAGTTGTCCTCACAAGTGGACAATAGGACAAGAATGACATGTCCTTTACATGTGGACTAGAGGACAAATAAATAATACATAAGGGATACCTTGGTTTATCCCAATAAATAAATAAATACAACCAAGGAAAGATTATTAATTCTAACAGTTTTAGTGTTAGTGTTAGTGTTAGTGTTAGGGTTATAATTGGGGCTTGAATTGAGGCTAGGGTTAGGGTTAGGGTCAGAGTTAGAATTAGAGTTAGAGTTAAAGTAGGAGATAGAGTTGGGGTTGGGGTTAGGGTTAGAGTTAGGGATCATCATGGAGAAATAATTCTCATAAAATTGATCTTATATATTCTTTCACACTTTTAACATCATTTGAATTGTTGTGTTGGGACTTATAACTTCCCTTTCATGAATTAATTTTTCCACTATTTGAGTCATTTGTATAACATATATCCCAAATTTGACCATAGTTGTACTCCAAATACTCCAACACTACACCTAAATCTCATACTTCCCTTAACCCTGTCCCTTATTTTAGTGTAACATTTAACCACTCATTAACCCTAACCATAACACTAAGTGTCATATAAATGAAATTGTAAACCTTGGATCCTAACTATAACTCTTACTCTATATATGATTGTACTAATCATTTAGTAAATTATATACCTTAGCATAACCCTATATGTAAAACTATCTAGAAATAATATTTTTTATTTATAAGTGATAATATGTATATACACACACCCAAAGAGAGAGAGAGAGAGAGAGAGAGAGAGAGAGAGAGAGAGAGAGAGCATATATGTAGACAAGAAGGAGCTCATATTATGTTTCTTATAGAGGCATGTTTTATGTAGAGAGAGAGAAAAAGAGATTATGAGGTGTATCTAGAGAGTAGGCACAAAGAGAGTTAGGGTTAGGGTTTGGTTTAAAATTAGAGTTAGAGTTGGGATTAGGGTTAGGGTTAGAATTAGGGTTAGAAATATAGTTAGGGTTAGAGATAGAGTTAGGGTTAGGGTAAGGGTAAGAATTAGGGTTATAAATATAGTTAGGGTTAGTGTTAGGGTTAGGGTTACAGATAGAGTTAGAATAAGGGTTGGAGTTAGAGTTAGAGTTAGAGTTAGAGTTAGGGTTATATTTAAGGTTAGAATTAGAATTGGTGTTAGAGTTAGGTTTATGGTTAGTGTTAGGGTTATGGTTAGGGTTAGCATTAGGATTAGGGTTAGGGTTAGTGTTAGTGTTATGGTTAGGATTAGCATTAGGATTAGGGTTACAATTAGAGTAAGAGTTAAAATTAGAGGTAGTGTTAGTGTTAGTTTTAGTATAAGAGTTAGAGTTAGAATTAGAGTTAGAGTTAGGGTTCAAGTTAGAGTTAGAGTTAAAGTTAGAGATAGAATTGTGATCAGGGTTAGATTACGGTTAGGGTTAAAGTTACCTTATTATATTTAGGGTTAGGGTAAGAGTTAGGGCTAGGATTAGGATTAGAATTAGGATTAGTTTTAGAATTAGAGTTATATATAGTGTTAGGGTTAGGATTAGGGGTAGGTTTATATTCAAAGTTAGGGTGAGGGTTAATATTGGTGTTAGGGTTACAAAAAGAGTAAAAGTTAGAGTTAGGGTTAGAATTAAGGGTAGGGTTAGAATCAAGGATAAAGTTAGAGTTGGAGTTAGGGTTAGAGTTAGAGTTAGAGTTAGATTTAGGGTAAGAATCAAGGTTAGGATTAGAATTAGCATTAAAGTTAGAGCTAGAGTTAGAATTAGGGTTAGGGTTAGGGTTAGGGTTAGGGTAAGAATTAGAGTTAGAGTTATAGTTAGGGTTAGAGTTAGGAACATAGTTATAGTTAGGGTTACAATTAGGTTAGGGTTAGAGCTAGAATTGGGGTTAGGGTTAGAATTAGGGTTAGAGTTAGGGTTATATAGGTTTGGGTTAAGATTAGGGGTAGAATTAGAGTTACAATTAGAGTTAGAGTTAGAATTAGGGTTAGGGTTAGAATTAGGGTTACAAATATAATTAGGGTTACAGATTGAGTTACAGCTAGAGTTAGGGTAAGGGTAATAATTAGGGTTAGGGCTAGAATTAGGGTTACAAATAAAGTTAGGGTTAGGGTTAAGGTTAGATTTAGAGGTAGGATTTGAGCTAGATTTAGAGATAGAATTAGAATTAGAACAAGAGTTGGAGTTAGAGGTAGGGTTAGAATTAGGGCTAGGATTATGGTTAGCATAAGGGTTATGGTTAGGGTTAGGGTTAGCATTAGGGTCAGTGTTATAATTAGTGTTAGTTATAGTGTTAGTGTTAGTGTTAGTGTTAGGGTTATAATTGGGGCTAGAATTGAGGCTAGGGTTAGGGTTAGGGTTAGGGTTAGAATAAGAGTTAGAGTTAGGGATCAAGCTAGAGTTAAAGTTCGAGATAGAGTTGGGGTTAGGGTTAGATTTAGGGTCAGGGCTGGAGTTAGGGTTAGCTTTAGGGTTAGATTTAGGTTTAGAGTTAGAGTTACAGTTAGAATTAGGACTGGGTTTACGATTAGAATTAGGGTTAGGATTAGAGTTAGAGTTACATATAGTGTTAGGGTTAGTATTAGCATTATATATAGTGTTAGGATTAGGATTACGAGTAGGATTAGGATTAGCATTATATATATATATATATATATATATATATATAAACAAATAAATCTATACTAATTTTATCAAAAATAAAAAATTAGAATATATATATATATATATATATATATATATATATATATATGTATATATATATAATGTCGAGAGTCATCCTTCTCGAGGTACCTATTTTAATTCAAATCGTATCCAACACAAAAAAACCAATGTGATTTGAATTAAAATAGGTGCCTCGAGAAGGATGACTCTCGACATTATATATATATATATATATATATATATAAGCTAGTATATTTTATTTTCAAGGCAGAGAGGAAGGACATTTCGAAAAATGATAGAGACGTAAGTTTATCTTCTAGCTAAGATTTGAGGTTGACTAAGCTTCATTGTAAGGTGTTAATATTATAAGGATTAAAGTTTTAAAAAGTTTTAGCAAATGAATATCTTATAAAGTTTAGCTTTTAATTGGAGATGTACAGTGTAAATCTCATGTCCTATTGCAAAATACTTCATATAAGAAAATAAAATTTAAAAATACATTAGTTTTATATTATGAAAAATACATTTTATTTTATTTAATGATATTATAATAATATTTATACTAAAATATATATTATACTATAGAATTATTAAAATATTATTTTATTATTTCTATTAATATATATAAGATAATGATATTAGATTCTTGAGTGTAATTATAAAATATTTTCAATATAATTAAATAAATTATATAAGAAATTTTAAATATATTTTAAAAGGCATAAATTAAACAAGATCAAAAGCGAATATATGTATTAAAAATATATTCATAGTATGAAGGGCCTCACTCATTGGTTAAATCATATCAATTAAATTTTGGCCAAGGTATTAATAGAATTGCATTCAAAGGATACCAAGGCTAGCAAAATGGAATGTTGTTTTAAAGTCAAAGAATGAAGCAATATAGAAAGCATCCAACAAATCAAGTAGCATTTTGTGAAGAAAGAAACTCCTATGTAAAAATTTAAGAAGTCGTCTATGTAGAAAATAGCAAGGCGAGTGTAGGAGTTATCAAGGAAAACCCAACTAGAAAAGGGCTCACATAATTATATATACGCAATTTTTATTCCTTAAAATTTCTTTACAGTAACCATAGGTTGTATACGAGAATAGATACAATAGCAGTACAATTCCTTGGTAGTTTAGGAATAGAAATTTGGCCAAATTGAGTGAAAAAAAGAAATAGCCTATAGAACAAACAAAAAATTGAGCCCTACATGTAAAGGTCTTGAAAATATGTCACAGTATAAAATGTTCAAATACTAAAAAAGAAAGCTTATATATATAGACATACATAGATGTATGTATTACATACATGTATGCATGCATACATGTGTGTGTGTGTGTGTGTGTGTGTGTGTGTGTGTGTGTGTGTGTGTACACACACACACACACAGACACACACACACATAAATACATACATACATACATACATGTTTGTGTGTGTGTGTGTAGAGTCTTGTGGATGTGACATGAGAGAAAACAAAGAAAGAGTAAGATGATAACATCCCATAAAAATAATTTTTAATGCAATATGTATTAAAAGATGAATTTGAAGACAAGGAAGACAAATTAATAGATTAAATAGACATTAATGAAGGAAAATGTCAATCTATCTGTTGCTATCATTTTCATTAATTGATCATTTAGGAAGGTGATAGTAAAGATAATAGACAAGCAAAAGAGAAGGGGAAAAATTAAAATATAATAAATATTTACTTATACTTATTTACTAAGATAGAAAACAAAGGATGAAGATGAATCATTTTGGAATCTATTAGAATCCTAGCTGAGAATGTTTGGTACCTAAGATAATAAAGCCTTAATTAGATTCAAAGAGAAATAAAAATATTTTAATTCAAGAACCCAAATTATTTATTCCAAGAAATGTTTTCATTGTGAAAATGATTGTCAACTATTGCCTTGTGGTTGATAATAGTTCTTTTAAATGTCTCACCATTGGATGCACTTGCTTTTATTTGTAGTATTAGTACTTGTGAGTGCATTTGATTATCATCAGATCACAACATATGGATTAAATTGATTTGTCACTTCATAAACAAATTCTAATTACTCTTTAGGCTTGTCTAGATGTAATTAGACCTATTGAGTGTCACTTGTGTATTCTTAGTTGATGTGTAGTCAATTTTGTAAGTGGCTCTCAATGACGAGACTAGGAGGGAAAAGATCTAATAAGGTGAATTATTCAAGAGTGAAACATAAATTAAAATGTATGAGGTAAACCACTTCATCAAGATAAATATGTATATGTTGGCCTACCTATAGTACTAGATACAATGGACATAAGTGTAACAAACAAAGAGGTTCATCCAATGTGGCTTAAGGGATCCCACTAAGCCAATGTTGTAGTAGATAAGTATTACAGTGTATTGGCATGTCAAGAACATCGCCATGGTAAGGCTGTTAGGTATCACATGGGCTGAACTATTATGGGATAAAACTCCCATTTTTTTGGGCAGTATACACCACATAGATTGATTAGTGAGTTAGTGGTCATGTGACATTGATCATATATTTCTTTAAACTTATACAACAAACTTTTCAGGGAGATTATCTAGAGAACTATTCCCAATCTGAAAAACAATTATAAACTCTACAAATTCATTCTTCATCTACTGTCTCAACATAATAGTTTGCTAATTTATTCTTTCCAATTTATATTGTTCCATACAAGAAACTCATATTCACTATTTTCCAAATTATTTCCTTAAATTCAAAATACAAATCATCCAATGTAGGAGTCCAATCAACCTTTCCAAATAACATCCTTTTCTTTCATTTTAAACACAAATAATAAATCCTAAATCATAATTGATGCCATGAAAAATGATACATCTTCCATACTTATGAACTTCAAATCACAAACAAATCTACTAACAAACATAGTCATCTCCAACTCCACTCAAAGTCTTCATGGGCTATTAAAATCGATATGGATATGCATGTAATAACATATAGAACTAAATGTCATTTAATAATAACATGATGCTCTTCAAATACCAATAGACTTATGAATCAAAGCTAAAAATGAATTACATATCAATAGCCCTATTGAGTTGTCGCTTTGCACAATGCTTAACAACAAGAATCCTTTCGAACTCCTCTCTTGAAAAGTTAGTCTTGGTGATCAACTCCAAGGTTCTAGGTGATCTTGGAATGTACTCAAATCTACTTAGCTGAAGATAAACATGAGTGTTCACGAGGAGGCCTTTTCTAGTTCTAATAACTTCGAATAAGACATAGAATCTATTTGTTGCTTCAAAAGAATAAAATACACAAAAGAAATATTTTCTTTTGTATTTTCTGATTTTATGATGAATGCAATCTAATAATGCAACTAATATGAATTCCTAATTTAACAAGGGGTTAGATAAGAAAATATCAAAGAAAGGGTGAAATCAAGTTTAAGAAAACAACATGAAAGTGAAAATCCTAATGAACATATGCCATGGAAACAATGCATTTGTGAGTTAAGCTTTCGAAGAGATATCTTTATGCAATCATATGATTCTAAATTAATAAAAAAAATCTAATTATGTATAAACAAACCCACTAACTAGAGCTTGATATGAACGCATCCATTTTCATATCATTAATTGGATGCATGAGCATTTTTTTTCTTATAACAAAAAACATGAGAAAATAAGAAGAAGAGAGCCTTAAGTTTATGTAGGAGTGCCTATAAGTGCCAAAAATAGAAGCTTCATCTTTCAACTCACCTCTAACTTCTTCTAAATCTTCTAAGAAATTGTTTCAAAAAACATCCTAGTGCAATAGCACAACTGCGCACTTGGTGCAGTAGAGCACCTCAGAGGTAGAAAATCCAAAACTTCACCAATTGTCAAAATTGAAATCTTGGCTTTTGTGTTTTGTTCCCATTTAAACCAGAGCTATGTCTAGATATTTTCCCTTGAATTTCTTGATTATCTCAATGACTTGAGCTGCATCTGGCAAATCTAAGTCATTATATTTGCCCTTTACTATCTACCTATAGTTATCCACTTCTATATGGGTTTCTGCAAAATCTTTGAGTTTTTTGTCAAGCTCTAATAAAGCTTCTTCCATTTTGAATGCCTATAGGATATCCTCATCATTAGAAACTTCATCAAAAGTTTTCCAAAATTTCTCAACTACTACCTCTACTAGTATTAGCTTTTCTCATACATCATCCTCAAAAATGTCCAGACACGCATCACTATAATGTTTCTCAGCTTCCAAAATTTTCTCTTGGGCTTTGTCCTTAAGCCTATGAATCTTTACATGTAATGATTCCATTACTTTATTACCATCCATAATCTTTTCAATCTAATCATCTATTTTATCTAGCTCCTCAGTTGTATATACATCTATCAGCATCTGATACCATTGGCCTTTGATTGCTTGTAATTCCTATAAGTCTTTCCCCTAGGTATGTACCTCATCCATTAGACCAAAATCTTGATTTAAAATTTCTACTAGCTTTTTCGCATTCTCTTGCATAACATGCAATATCTTAAGATTTCCTTGAATAATCAATATGCCTTTCTCCTAAAAAATTTCTCCCCATTACTAACAAGATCTCAAAAATGGATCCAACTATACTGCACCCCTGGGTGGAAGCACAAATGTGTGTCACCCTTTGTGATATCATTGGGTGTTTTAGCTGAAAAGCTTTCGGCTGTAACGGTTTTGGCCGAAATAGTTCTGATTAAACATACGTGGTGGTTTTGCATGCCTACATGGCTCATACAATTCCAACCAAAACTATTTCAGCCAGAACTGTTCCGGCCGAAACCCTACGATGTAATAAAAATTGCCATAAACCTCTTGCGGCTATCATTTTCACTGTTACAGTTCCTAGCTTCCCGGAGAGCAAGTCAAGTGTTTCGGCCGTAACTAGTTAGTGGCTTTTTCCTTCCCCCTTTTCTTTAATTTTTTAATGTCTTTTTTTATTAATAAATGTTAATTGTTCTTAAACTAGTTGTTTTTTACCTATTTTGTGAATGAAATATTTTGAATTGTTAGTTTTTTAATATGTTTAAATTATTTTAATTAATTAAATTATTTTAGATTTTTTAGAATGGTATTTAAATTAATTTGTTAGCAAAAATGTAGTTAAACATGAGATTAAAATGTAGAAAAACATTAGTTAAAAGTGTAAAAAAACATTAGGTAGAAATATAGAAAAAAATTAGGTAAAAATGTCAAAAAGATTAGTTAAAAAATATAGAAAAACACGAGGTAAAAATGTAGAAAAACATTAGTAAAAAATGTAGCAAACCTTTGGGGGACATTGTTCAGTTTCTAACATAACCTGATGGATCTAGAGGTGAAACAATAATCTCTTATGGTGAAATTAATTTTGACATTAAATAGACCTTCTAACATAACCCTATATTAACTACAATCATAACTCATACCACATTCTAACCATAACATAGGCACTCTACTAACTGAATGAACCACACTTAGATATTCATGATGTTCATTTTAACAACTAGTTATTGTTAGGTAATAATGAGTCTTACATTACCAAAGAACACATTAAGATAAGTTAAATGATATGGTTTTAGGTACGTTATCCATGCATCTGTGTCTTAAGGGGACAGAGGAGTCATAATAGGTCATACTATTTTTTCTAGGTTCTAATAAGTCTTAATTTGTATTATTAGGATATAATAGGTCTTATTAGGTAATGATGATTCTTACATTACCAAATGACACATAACGACCTTAGGATACATTTATAGGTAGTTTTATCCATATATATGTTAAGGGGACCTAGGGACTCCTACTAGGTCATTATGTCTGTTATAGGTTCTAATAGGTATTCATATGTTTACTAGCACATAATAGGTATTATCAGGTAATAATGAGTCTTACATTACCAAAAAACACATTAAGATCACTTATATTGCATTTTTCAGTATATTATCCATACATGTGTGCCTTAAGGGGACATAGGAGTCGTAATAGGTCATACTATTTTTTATAGGTTCTAATAAGTCTTAATATGTATTATTAGGATATAATAGGTCATATTAGGTAATGATGATTCTTACATTACGAAATGATACATAATGACCTTATGATACATTTCTAGGTATTTTTATCCATATATATGTTAAGGGGACCTAGGGACTCCTACTAGGTCATTACGTTTGTTATAGGTTCTAATAGTTATTCATATGTTTACTAGCACATAATAGGTATTATCGGGCAATAATGAGTCTTACATTACCAAAAAACACATTAAGATCACTTATGTTGCATTTTTCAGTACGTTATCCATACATGTGTGTCTTAAGGGGACATAGGAATCGTAATAGGTCACACTATTTTTTATAGGTTCTAATAAGTCTTAATATGTATTATTAGGATATAATAGGTCTTATTAGGTAATGATGATTCTTACATTAACAAATGACACATAACAAACTCTTATGATACATTTCTAGGTATTTTTATTCATATATATGTTAAGGGGACCTAGGGACTCCTACTAGGTCATTACGTTTGTTATAGGTTCTAATAGGTATTCATATGTTTACTAGCACATAATAGACTAACCTTACTATCAACCTTAATAAAACTATATCCCATTTACTTTATTAACATTCTTAACTCTAATTCAAACAACTAAAATAAGTCATAAGTTCTAAGTTGTAAACTAACATTTGCTAACTAAACTCATTTACTTATCTAGTAACAAATTTTTCTATCCCTATGTCCTAACTCTCATCTACACTCCCCATAATCATCAAAGCATTTACATCAAAATCTAGAATTTAGTCAAGAATTTTATTTTTTTATTGCATGTATACATGTGTACACTTAGTTATCAATTAATCAAGAAATTTTATTTTATTTTTATCGCATATACACATATACATGTACGAATATTTATTTTTCACATTTGCATGAGCATGTTACAATGTACATTAGATATGGTCTCTAGAAGATAATTTGTTTTAAAATACATACATGTTACATGATTGAATTTAGTACCATACATTTAATGTTGTGTATTTATATGTACGTGTGTTTCAAATTAAATTTTTATTTTAATTATTTTAATTTAAATACACTTGTATGTTTATATTTGTATATAAATGCATGTGTAGATCTCTAGATATTTATCACTCTTGTAGCTTCACATTCATATCCTCATATTTATTTTCATATCTACATTATGGCATCCAGTTCTGGGGATCATGCTCCTGCATCCTTAGGGGATGCCAGTGTCCATGGTGGGGGTCAGAGTGCTGAGTCTGGTACAATATGCAGATCGACCTCCTCCACTCATGATAGACAAATATTATTTAGAGATACAGTTGTGAGATTATCTCATGCTATGTAGGTTTTGGATACCTCACTTTCCTCTTCTACCACCCTCCCTAATAGGGAGAAGGTCACAACGATGCGAGAGGAGTTATTTCGTATGATTCAGATAGTTGAATCATACAACCCTGTTGATGACATGAGCATTGAGACATTTTGTTCTTCTTTATCTCAATGTGTCACTGGCACTGTGAAGTACACACAGATTGACATTGAGGTTTCCACCGACATGGTGAAATCCATGTTTCCATCTTATACAGATCGCTGTAGAGTCAGAGGCTACTTTGCGACAAAGTGTACTAATCCACTCGTCCCACCATTGATGTATCCTCATTGGTTGGCCACTCATCATAGATGGCCATAGAAGGATGAGTTCCCTCTATATTTTTGCAAACAATTGTTTGCAAAATTTCATTTACACTATGATGTTGATTATACAGATTATCTAAGGCCTTTTGGGCAAGGTAATGGGAGAATTTCTGACAGATTTAGACCTACAGAAACTCCTGCACCCATTAACAAATGAGAAATGGTGGGTCTATACCTTTTAGTTATGCTAAGAAGTCCACAGATGGCTGTTGTAGGTGAGAGTGTTCCTGATGACACAATTAGGACACAACTTTTTTCGAGCATCACCACCATCGCCACACAGTTACACGAGATTTCTTCTGATCGATGTGGTAGATATATGCTATGACCTCAAGGTACTGCTCCCACAACTGCATCATTTAGCACACCCGTTGATGATGATTATGGAGTTGCAGATATACCTACTCCTGTAGACATTTCTGTAGTCTTAGAGGTGGATGCATTGCATCGTTTGTCATCATGTTTAGCATCTGATCTTTTAGATGCATATCGAGCATTATCTACACTCTTAGGGATTCCAATTTTTGACATGAGCTCTCAAATTAGTCATATTTTTTTCACATACAATAGTCACAGAGGATTCACAGAGGTAGGAGGACATTCCTGCACCTTCTACTACTCCTGCTGCTACATAGGCCCAAGTTATAGCACTAGCCCCAGCTACTCAAGACCCTATAGCACCCCCCCCCCCCCCCCCCCCCCACTCAGAATCTTAGTGCTAGATAGCCTGGTCTATTTATCTCCATGCTTTCAGATTAGGGCCGCACTATTGACTTGGATGCTGATACTATTTTTTCATTACATGATTTAGATATCAGTCAAATTGGCAAAGCATTACATATGTCTATGGTAAATATCTCTATATGTTTAGATTTATTTTTATTATAGTAAATAATATTTCTATATGTTTAAATTTATGTATATGTGTGTGTTTGTGTATGTGTTATAGGGTTCGAGTGATAGTATGTTACGTTTTGCTGATCTGTAGACATCGACAAATCCTACACGTCGTGAGTCCTAGGTATGTTACAATATATATATGTATATATATTTGATTTATATACATGTAGATCTTGATATAATTTTTTTGTACACATAATTAAATGGTTCAAGTTATCATTTGACATAGGGTTCAGATTTAGCTGATAGATCCTTTTGGGGACAAAGACCAGGATCAGGAGGGGGGATCTAGCTGATTAGGTCATATGTGGCCTTTTATTTTATTACACACATGTTATGTCTAGATACATATTTATATGGACACTTTGATGTTTTATATGTTATTTCCATATACATACATTTTATATCCAGACACTTTGATGTCTTATATGTTATTTTTAGATACATGGTTTCTATGGACACTTTGATGTTTTATATGTTATTTCCAGATACGTGTTTATATCATGGACAATAAATGATTTTTTATATGTCATTTCTAGACATTTGATACATCATCTATTTTTATACATTTGATATGGGTACATTATATTCTCTAGATATATGTACATGTATGTTATTGATCTTTTAATGTACACATCTATCTTATTGATCTTTTGATGTCTTAATCTTTTATGTAACTTATGTATGTGTTATGCACATGTTTCTATATGTTATTCATCTTAATGCCTTAATCTAAGTGTAATTAACTATATAATTTTAATGGTCCATGTACATAAGAATATAACATATACATGTACATAAGAACATATAAAGACTATGATCACCTAGAAATAATGCATGAACTACAACATTTAATTAATAAAAGTTAATATACATATGTATATGTTTTCAATATTCATGTTTATACATACATGTTATTGTATTTAATGCCTTAATTTAAGTTTAATCAACTATACTTAATGAAATGTTTTAATATAAGTACAATTAAGTTCTATATATTTAATCTAAGTATAATTAACTATATTTAATGTCTCATGTATTAATTATATTTAATTTCTTAATAATTAACTCTATTTAATGACATGTCTGAATTAACTATATTTAATCTAACTATAATTAACTATATATTTAATGACATACATTCTTAATTAATTATAATTAACAACATTTAATTTATAAAATATAATGTATGTAATATGTAACATAGTACATATAGCATATACATGTAAGAACATATAAAGAGTATGACCTAAAGAATGCATGTTACAATATTTAATTAGTAAAAGTTAATACATGCAAGAACATAATGATTATATACAAACATAAAGAATGTATCATATAAGAACATATAAAGATTATATGTGCATAAATACATAACAACATTAACCATCATATGTAAGAAAACATAAACAATGTACATATAAATACATACAAATACTAAAGGGGTTGTCTTAAGGAGAGGTCAGGTAAAAGGTGGTACTAGGGGGGTGTTCTAATAGGTGGTCTTAAGGGGAGGTCTTAATAGATTGTCTTAAGGGGAGGTCCTAAGAGACCTGGTCTTAAATGAGATATCCATGTCGAATTTCAATAAAAATAACAATAAATGTCTAATTTTGCATATCCAGGATAAATGATCCAATGTACAAAAATTTATAAAACAAATATCCTATCAATATTAAATATGAAAGTATAAGAGCTATACAAGCATAGCTCAACTAGACCTCCACAATAAGAACATAGGTAAACTAGAGCTCCACAAACAATGTATTGTTAGGATCCTCTCTACTTTTTATTAGCTCTAGAAGTTTTTCATGATCTTCAATAGCCAATTTTCACTTTTGATTTCCATGACGTCCTTTTCTTTGTATTGTTTCAAATTGTAATTTGGTTTCTATAACATGGTTACTGTAGTGTAAAACCTTTTCTCCAGGCTTGTATTCAATAAATTCAATACCACTATCAATTACCCTTGTTTGTTGATAATATGTTCCTTCAATAATAACTAATCCAATTGGATATGATTGTTGATCAACATCTATAGTTCCTTCTAGCAACTTGTGTTTTGCTTTTGTGTATCTTAAAAGATAATAGTCCACATTTTTCGCATTATCTGGTAAGGCTTGAACTGCAACAATATCTCCTGCATGTATATAAAAATATAGATAAATATAAATTAATTTTAAAACAAATATACATGTATATTAATTTATATATATATATATATGTATATATGTACACAAACCTACCATAACTAAATCAAAAATGCACTCATAATTAGCTGAATATACAAGATCATGAATGTTAATGTCAATGTCAACATCTTCAAAAGGAGGCGTTCTAACTATCTCTTTCAAATCCCAATGTGAAACATATCCTTTCCCAATATTTTTACATGCACTCACTAGATTTTCCTTGATGCAATCATCACAAAAATATGTTTTCTCTCTTACTTTAATTACTGGAGGTTTATGGTTTCCTGTAGTCATCACTTGATGTAAACTTCTAATACCAGGAATTGTTTGACAATTGCAAGGATTAGATCGATCTATATCTATTACAAATACAAAAAAAATTGTCATATTTCAAAAAAAAAAATTTAGTTAAAAACTGAACTTGATTTGAAAAATATATTAAAAATAAATATAACTTAGTTCACCTTTCACCTCCCAAAAGTAATGCTTATTGTATTCACTATCTCGAGTAGCAAAATTAACTTTGCACCATTCAACAAATTGATTTGTGTTCTCTATCCTATTCCCTATATGTACATACAATATGCATGTATATATAAACTTAAAAATATATTCTACTATAATATTAAACATGCACATTTAAAAAATGCATATAAAGTTCATGTTGTCAAAGCCCACATTTTATACATGCTCCTACTCCATCATGCTCCCCTTTTTCATGTCCACTTTCAAAGAAATTCCATAAAAACCTAACATTAGTTCTAGCATGTTGCATTGCTAACCAATTAAATGCTTTTGAAGATTTGAATTGTCCTGTGAACATGAAACATGATAAGTATCTAGAATTATCCATGTACATATATCAAATAGAAATAGACATGTTCAAGTAAATATAAGATAAAATAAAGTTAAATAAACATGTAACTATTTCGTGTATACTAATCTGCACATCCATCAGACCAAATCCAGTGCTTTGAAACATTTATTCCATGATTTCTGAGATCTTCAGAGAACATTACAAAACAATGAGCCACATAACTCCTATCATGAACTCTATCATCACTAATATAGAAATGAACCTCTTTGATGATGATGCATTCATTTTCATCCAATCTTTCTATCTGATCCACCTCAAATTGTGCATGTCTATAGGTCACTTGCACAAATATTGCAACTTGTTCAGAATGATAATATTGGCCTTGGAGCTCTGTATGAGGTGCAAATGCATAATTCTCAAAAAATCTACAACTGAAAGTATACAACTAGGTGGAAAACAATTTTTAGAATCATGAAATAGTTTAGCTTGCCATCGTGCACCATGACAATGTTGGATATGTGGATATATCAATGCACAAAACTTGGTCATGAACTCATCATAATGCAATTCACTCTCCTTAATACAATTTTTCTGGATTCATCTCCTCTATCTCTTTTGAATGTCTCATATTCATATCTCATCCATGAGAATGGTGTGGATTCATTAATATTCTCAACTTGCATAATTTCAAAAAAATTGTGTAAATCTCCACAATCTTCACACTGATTTTTAATGCATTGCACTTTGAATTCATCTTAATCTTCTAATTTATCACATAATATGGACCTCACAAATTGTGTTGTACTGCTAGGGATGACCAAATTAGGATCAAGTACTCCCATAACTTTTATAAATGATTGCAAGTGTAGACCAAATTCAACATGATTTCTACAACAACAAATTTCACGCATCTTATTTATGTGTACAAAGGAAGGACATAAACTCTCAAACGTTCTCTGACATATTTTGACATTTGAAAATTCTTTTCTGAATGCTTGAAATAATTCACTTTGAGTTATATCTATGAAATCTTTTGGATGTTCACTTTTGGCCCCTATTTCTTGATCTTTAATTTGTATAGTATCACACATGTTGGAAGAAACATGAGAATGTGTAGTCCAAAATTCAATAACTTGTCTTTTTGCTTCTTCAGAAATACTATTTTTTCAAGGAACTATACAAATATTCACCTAGTTATTCTCAATGTTATCATCTAGCATATTTCTCCTCTTGATGTATCTTTGGATAGTTCTTCTAGATATATGTAGTACATCAAAAATTGCATGTACCTTTTTTCTATGTGTTAATTTTCTACTAGATATAGTAGTCATCAATGCTCTGCGTGCATTACTCAAATCACCTCCTCGAGTTGTGTTGTCAATTTTGTTATAAGCATTTTGCAAGTTTTCAACTATTCTTTTATTAATATTATGCACATGGCTTTTCCTATTATCAACACCCAACAACTCCAAAATAGGTCTCATATCTTTTCTCCTAAATAACTTGACAAATAATTGTGCCTATCCAAATATACTTTTATCTTTGAAATATTCATCCCACATGTTCTGACAATGCTTTCTAATAGTTTTATTATTTATCATATCTTTAGATGGAATTTGGTTTAAAAGTAGTTCTTCATCCAAATCCATCAATTTTTTTATGCTTTCCAATTTGTCTCTATCAATAGAACTGCCAATTTCTTCCTCTTCATTACTTTCATTTTTTTCATGAATCTCATCATATTTAGGAATTTTAGTAGGTTGTTTTTTATCATGTTTTTTATGGCCTTTCATTTTGTCATCTCTTTTCTATCATATTTCCTTGATCTTTTCCTTTTACTACCCATTGAATATTTCAGTCTATAGAAACAAAAATAAATAAATTTAGATTTCACTAAATATCAGTTAATGGTTCAATATAAAATACATAAAAGTAAAAATAAGTAGACGAGAAAAAAAACACCTTCAAAATATTTGATCATTTGCAATAATGATTAAATCCGTAGAATAGTTGTTGAAAATTGCTTCAAAATTAATTGTCTTTTGAAAATCCTCTTCCAATTTTTGTTGTTCTATATATTTAATTTTTTAAAAAAAAGAGAAAAAAAAATTATTTTATATCAAACAGTGACATTAACCGCTAGCGGTTTAATCTACCGATAGGGGTTTCGATCGAAACTATTTTGGTCGAAAAGGTTCCAACTGAAATGGTTCCAGCCAAAACAACCTGTGTGGCATCCTATGTGGCAGCCAAATAAGCAAAAAATAGAACTTCTATAAACATCTCACTTTGAAGGCCAACTTGACCTACTAAATTGAAGTTTTTTTAAAACTAAAAATATACTTTTGTAGTTCTCGGAGTCACAATTATGATCATATAATTTTTTTAAAAATTTTATTATGAATAATATGTTATAATTTGAAAATATTACAAGTAGGTATCTTAAGATTCAGGAAGATGTCTATTCAAAAATAAGAAAAAAGTAGTAAATCATGTTTTTTTTTTTTTTTTCTAATGCTGCATTAGAGGAGAGAGTCTTCTTCAAGAATGTGTAATTTTTTTAAAAAAATATGTAGATTTGATGGAAAAAGTTTGAGATGAGAAAAAAACTATCAATTTCTGATAATTTTGAATTTGACCAGTTATAACTTCAAAAATATTAGCCAAATTTTAATTTTTCTTTTTCGGTGCACTAGGTATACATGTTAACTCTAACATATTCCAAAATCAAACCAAAATATGAACATTAGCATATATTTGTTTGACAGGAAAAAAAGTCTATATTTTTAGTATTTTTAAAAAATTAAAAAATACACTTTAAAAATTCAAAAATAAATAAAATTTTCACTCAATTTTTTAAAAAAATATTATACACATAAACTTCATCCAGTTTTACACATTTCATTAGTTTACATCATCTTCAAATTCTAAGCACAAATGCCACTTTTATTTTGTTAAAGTTGAAGACTTTAAATTCTGATATCACTTCTCCTTTATAAAAGGTGACACAAGTTTGTGCTTTTACCCTCCTATCTCTTCTTTCAATTACTGCATTTAAGGTTTCCTCGAGGTTTGTAGGATCCAAGAGACTAATGCCTTCACTCAGATATTCCTTTAAGATTTCATTTTTTCACCATACTGTTATCAATTTTGCCCCATCTTGTTCTAAGCTCCTAAAGACCTCCTTCATCCTTGTTGTAACCATCAACTTTGTAGTTTCCAAAGAAGGCTTCCCAAGCATGACCTCCCTGATCCAATAATCTCATTAAGTCAATTCTTCAACATTTTTTTGCAAAGGAGGGATAGTTGTGTGAGCAAAAGGGTCTTGATTCTGATCACTCATAATGAAGGCTAATGCTCACGCATCCTTTAGAGGTGAATCAGGTTTCCTTAGAACTTCTATCAATTCTATTCTATCCTCCTCTTTAGTGGTGAATTATTGTTTCTTATTTCTTATCACCTCTTTCCTCAGGAACCTTGGGATATTTTGTACTAGGGATTTACTTTTTGAAGATGAAGAAGTCTATATAGCTATACTCTTCCCCTTATCACTCCTTTCTAGAGTCTTCTCCCTTTGTAAGAGATCTGTACTAGGAGTCTTTATATTTGTGGAGCCCACAGTTATCATCTCTATGTCTTAGGAAGTTTACTAAGGTTGTTCACTTATCTACCCCTCCTTTGACACTTCATTGATGGATACTTGTTGTTCCTCTTCTTCATGTTTCGTTTGGAACTATTTAGCTTTTGTACTTGGAGGAAGAGGGGTAGTTGATCCCTTGTCTACACAGAATGTGACTTGTACTTGGGATGTCGAAACTACCTTAGGTCCTTGTGATTCAGGAAGCATCTAACTCCAATCCTCCTATTGAGGTTGATTAGTTAGAGTATCCCTTATCTTATCCCTAACCAACTCAATACCTAAGGGCATAAAGCCAAAATCTGATATCTAGAAGACATCAGCCCATCACATCCTACTCATCTATCCAATTTTGTATCTCATCTTTTGATGTCGTAGTTTGAATGGGTTTCTTAGGAATAGATGGGGATGTGATGGTGGAACTTCTTCTCCATTTCTCCTCTATAGCTCTAGCAAGCTGGGTCCTCTAGTACAAAGGTAGATTTTCCTCTTCATCCTCATAATCCTCTTCTTCTACCTCTTCCAGGATAGGTTTGGGGATTGATGGGAAAGGAATTACTTTCTTGATCACCTTTTTCCTCCTCTTTATTGGATTCTTAATCTTTCTTCTTCTAGGTGTAGAGGGAGAGGCTTTCTCTATCTCTCAAGGTGAGGAAACCTCTTGTACCTTGGCTTTTGCTTCCCTTTGATTTTGTGCATCTGGTGATACATGGGGATCCCCTTGAGCTTATGCAAATTCAACATCTTCTGACCCTTGTATATTTTCTTCCCTAGTTTGCATAGGTGCTTGAATTTCTACCTCCTATGCTTAATCAATATTTTGTGTACTTGAACATATAACTTGAAACAAGAACAAGTATTTTTTGACAAAGTGTAAGGCTTCTATTTCACCTCAAAATTTGTATAGAATAACTAGAATGTCGATGATCTTTGATTTGAGGTTGGTTTCAAAAAATGTTTTAGGGACTTTTCTTTTGTCTCTCTATGGTTTCTAGAACCATATCTGCATGATTTCCTTCCTCTAGATCATCTTGTTCAGTGAGAATTTTGAAATTGGCCTACCAATAGTTAGGTGGAAAAACTCCTCTCACTCTAGAACACAAAGGTATAGTTCACAACCATTTTCTTGTTGATCAAGATCAACATGGTATTATCAGGTAGAATTATTTTACTTGTTTCCAAATTTTAATGGTGGATACATTCGTGAATGAGCCCTGGGGCTTGAACTACAACCAAAAAACCAAAGCTACTTTGACCAAACCACATTCTCAGAGGTTTTTAGTGATAGGATGGATGCATTCAACTTTTACCCTCTTTTGGATATCTACTATATTGTAAAAATAGAGGGATGTATCTATAAAGTCTTGCAGTTGAGATTTGATCCTAGTCAAAATGTCAAAACCCACAAACTTCATGGTCATTGCTTGGAAATAGAGTTTTGACATGAAAAATGAATAAGACAATGAAATACCTTAATCATTGGCTTTCAAAAATTATGTGCTTTGATAAGAATAAGAGATTAAGGAAGCAAAGTAGCTTATGCAATTGTTTGTGCATTCTTATGTAGGGGCCTTCATTAATTCATTAAATTTCACAGTTTGCACCACACGAGTGATTATTTAAGGAAATATCCATTAAGACTAAATGCAATGGCCCCACAAATATTTGAAAGTCTGCCATGTGAGATTTTCATTATGGTTTCTCTCTATAACTATTCATTTCACTTCCAATATCATCTTAACATGCATGAGATTCATCATAGGATATGTGTTTGAAATTTTCTCTCTTATGGAAATCCACCATGTCATAAAAATAGAGGGATGTAACTTATGAAGTCTTGCAGTTGACATTTGATTCCAATCAAACTATCAAAACCCATAGACTTACTAGCCATTTCTTATCAATAGAGTTTTGACATGAAAAATGAATAAGACAACAAAATACATCAATCACTGGCTTTCAAAAATTATGTGCTTTGATAAGAATAAGAGAATAAGGAAGTAGAGTAGCTTATGCAACTATTTGTGCAATCTTATGTAGGGGTCTTCATTCATCCGTTAAACTTCACATTTCATGCCACACAAGTGATCATTTAAGGAAATATCCATTAAGAGTAAATGCAATGGCCAAATAAATATTTGAAATTCCTTTCACTATTTCTTTGGTTACAATGGTAACTTTGCATTAACTTTTTCTTTTGTTTTCCATTTCCCTTTGCTTCAGAGAGTTTCTCATGGAGTACTCTATTGATGAAAACACACTAAGTGAGATTTTGATTAAGGTTTCTCTAGATACAACTATTCATTTCTCTTCCAATATCATCTTAACATGCACAAGATTCATCATGGGAGCCAAATTTTACCTACTAGCTTGATTTCTACATAATAAAAAAACTACCTTCATGGGTTGGAAACTCACCAAGGAGAAGGAATTTTCCATTTTTCCGCCAATGCTTCCTTATTACTTAAATCTTTGATAAATGTGTTACTCATTGTTAAAGATTTTTGGTTAAGGAATATGGGCCCTCCTAGATATCTGTTAGCACCTTGAATTTAATTAATATCTTTCTTGTGGAAAACCATCTCCATGGATTGGAAACCTACCGAGGAGAAGACTAACTGAATTTTTCTACTTAGACTTCATATTTGAGTACTAGTGCATCTAAACGGTGTGTAGAAGTTTGATCTCAAATTCAAACATGAATTTTATTAGGAATTCATGGCTTTCCAAAATGTTTCAATTAGATACATCTCTAATTAAGGTTATGTGGAAAATCACCCTCATGGGTTGGAAACCCATCGAGGAGAAGGAAAACTGAGGTTCTCCTCTAATGAAAAATCATGAGCATGATTCATTTGTAAGGAGTGAAAATTGGTCTTGATTAGATTAGGTACTATACTTACCTAACAAATTATGGAAGAAAAAACAATAACCTACCTGGCTATGAAGAAAGGAAGAGAAAAATTGGAATGTCTGATGAAGACTACCTAGCCTTTAGGAATCTAGACCTAGACTCACACACCAATGGGAAGAATAACGACTTCATCTAAATTTAGACAACTCACTTTTTCCAATAAATTGAAAAAACAAAAGTGAGGCAACACGTTGCATATTTTCTTCTAGGTCTTAACTTCTTTGATGATGGATAAGCCATATACAAAGGTATCATCCAAAAATTGTTATAGAACCTTTGGCAGAAGGGTCATGGCTAGTTTGACTTCCACTATTTCTCTATGAGAAACTATAGGAAAAATCTATTTTGAATGGAGATAATTTCCTTGTTAAGGATAGGCTTTATTAAATTCACAACCTTGTATATAATCTTATAGATAGTATTACGTAGACTTATTGGTCTAAATTCTTCTGAGTGAGTCACATCAACAACATTTTGCACCAAAACAATAGATGTTTGATTCATCTCTTTTAGGATTCTACCTATAGTATTGAAGTCCCTAGCCTCATGAACTAGATCATATTTAATTGTCTATTAGAACTACTAAAAGAAGGTTGTGGGGAAGTCATCTAGGCCAAGGGCTTTGAAATCTCCAATAATGAAAACCACTTCTCTAACCCCATCTTCAAATCTTTTTTTGTCCTCTCATCAGCCACAAGGTTTACAATCTCTAGTAAGTCATCCATCATCTATCTATATTTGGGGGAGATTATACATTTCTTAGAACTTTATGGATGTATATCTCTTGATATCTTCCTCATTTCTCAACTCAATATTATTATTATCAACCAATTTCCTAATGGTATTCCTCTTCTTGTATTTTGAAGTCGATCTATGAAAGAAAGTTGTATTCTTATCCTTTTAGTAAGTCATTAAATGTAAGACCTTTATTTCTAGAAGACTTCTTCTCTTCCAAAAACTTTTTTCCATTTCCTCCTCCAACTCTACCCCTCCTCATGTGTGGTAAGTGAAAGGTCTCCTTTTTCTATCCTCTCCTCAAACACCTTAAGTTTTCCTTCAATTTCCTTCTTTTATTTGAAGATGTCTCTAAAGGGTTTTTTCCAAACCATAGCCTCCCTTCTAATATTTTCAAGCTTCTTAGCTATGCAAAACATAGATGTACCTTGGAGCCTAATATTCTACCACCTTTCAATATACTTTCTAAATTGAGGATGAGAATGCCACATTATCTCATGCCTAAAAGGTTTCTTTTTGTTAGGATTATTGCATAACTAATTGAATACAAGCATTGATTGATTTGAGATAGTCCTAGGTAACGAATATAGAGAGGTGTAAGGAAAAATGTTCCAATTAGCTAAAAGGAGCACCCTATCAAGTATAACCTAGATAAGATTTTTTCCTAGCCTATTTTTGAACTATATAAGCTAGAGTCCCTTTAACTCCATATCAATAAGGTCATTCCTACAGAGAAAACCATCCAGATCATGCATACTCTCACAAACATCCAAAAGGCCACCCAATTTTTCTAAGGGGTATAGAGGAGTATGAAAATCCCCAGAACATATAACTTTAGTGTACCCTTACATTTTTCAATACAAGATAAAGCATATTCCCAAACTTGCAATCTCCCCACCATTGTATTAGGAGCATAAAACTTGAAAAGGGCCCAACAACTAACCATATAAATAAAATTGACCTCAAAAAATGAGGGTTAGAGTGTAGCTCAACCCTATTGAGCTTATTAGGATATCACATAGTTTTAATCCCTCCTAAAGCTCTACTAGATTTAATGTAGGCATATTTAGCCTCTTTCCAAACGTAATCCACAACTTTGTCAAAGTTGCACTTATTGATTTTAACCTCCTAAATTAGGACACTATCTATGTGTGAATTCTTTAAATGTAAATAAAATATTGAATGTGAATTTATGTAATACTTGTGGATAGAACTTCACCTATATACAAGTGCATATATATCAACTTACAAGATGTATGAAAAGATTAGTCGTTAATCCAAATGGGCTAAATAGAGTCATCCCCCACATAATCTTATCATCAAAACTTTAGAGATAGTGTGAACCCCATCAACCATTAGAGAGAAAAGGTATAAATGAAATCCTTAGTCTAAATGAATTTAACTCCAATCAAAGAAAACCAATACGATAGATACCATAATTTTGTATAAGAATATATGATTTAATCAAGATCATGCATTACTTTATGACATTAAAATAATATCATAATGCAAAGGGACGGTGAAGAACATGAGCAATTAGAAAACCACATGCCATAACATATGTAAAGAAAGCATCATTGTGCAAACTTATTTTGAATAAGGAAATACAAAAGAGTAGTTTAGTTTCATATCCAAGCAAGTAATTGCATAAAATTGAAAATAATTTCATAATTTTGTTGTTGTAAGGAAACATGTTGTATTGTATTAAAAAATATATGATCTTTTTTTTGTGATTAAAATTTTGGATTCTTAGATAGGGGTCTATTGGAAATGTAGGATAGGCTAGGTTACTAAGAGAAGAGAGGTCAATGGGGAATCAATAAAATTTATTCTTATTTCACCAATTAACCCTTCATATATATTTTGATATAATTGCATGCATGAAAAGCTAAAAGCATTAAAAAATTCATAACACTTTGACATGAGATATCGTGACCTATAATCCTTCCAAATAGAAAGTAAATCTAGGGTTGCGATGATATCCACAAGCTTTAGTATTGTATTATAAAATTGGTTGATTAAGGCTTATAGTTGATCACTTCTAATGATCTACCCTATTAGGAGTAATAAGGATTGTTAGGTCCAACTTGCTAAAGGATTTACAAAATATACAATGAAATATGCACTTAGTGAAGAGATTTGCAAAAGACTATTAAGTCTACCTTGTGAAAGGACTTAACTATTCCTCTTGTTTGGATGAACCATTGGCTGATCTTTGATTTGTAACTATGATTTTCTAGCTTAGATTCCTTTGGATTGTAATGATCACCTTTTTGTGATAGATAAATCTTTGTTGCTCCTTATACTAATTATAACCATCTTAATTCACACTGTATGTTCTTCTACATCTGTTTTGGATGTGATACAATATATTACATATATACCAATTAAAATTACAATTCATCAAAGTTGGCTACAATACAAGTTTCACCAAAATACACAAGATTAGCTCAACTACTAGTACTCAGGTTTTGAAGACAAACTTGGTGAGGTTCTAACACTTGAAAACTATTGTCAACACTTGGCATCATCATGCTTTTAGTAGATTTAGAAGCCTAGTTCATACTAATAACTTCCAAGCAGTCTAAACTAGGTCAACATGGTGACTTGGTGAACACTATGAAACTCAACATATAAACTGAATCACTTGGTTGATGCTGCAAGACTCAGTCAACACTAACACTATGAGCTTGATATAAACTAAATAACTTGGTTAAAACTTCCTAGCTTGGTCAACACTTGATTCACATCATTGATACTATGAATTCGGCAAACACTAGAGACCACACTTTGCACTGTGCAACTCGATAAATACTATGAAGCTTGATTTGTACTTATACTCATCAACTCTATAGATACTACTTGATGTGAACTAAATACTAATTTTGAAACTCAGTAGAACTTGAATTATTCTGTTAACATAGTAAACTGCAAGACAAACTTGTTTGAGTTACTAATGAACAAACTTGAACATAGTGTCAACAATCTCCTCCTTTAGAATTAGTGGTAAAAAAACTTGTTAATCAAAACCTAAATTCTCAAAATTTCAAGTTCAAAAAAATATTTAGTCTCCATCCTATGTCTTCAACTTGGTAACATACTTTATTTTTTAGATTTTTCAAAATTAATTTTGTAAGAGATGTTTTCTAACTAAGTGTACATGAATATTATGCTGCTCCCCCGTACATATATATGTATTATACTTTTCTTACTATATATCTCATATCTTTATATCACATCTTCTCTCCCTTTTGATCTTATCTCAACTTCTCCCCCCTTTTGACATAAATGCTAAAGGTTTATGCTACATGGTAATGCCAAAATGTGACAAGAAGTCAGAATGTACCTTCAAAATAAATTCCATTGTCTTGTCCAAATTTGCATATAACACCTTGCTTGCATGTAATACAATATGTACTTCTACTAATAACTCCATCATGTGATCAGCCATGGAGAAGTTATTATCATGGATGAGAGTTTTTGCATTTGCAATGTGTTATGTAGTGCATCCATGTTTTAGAGAATCATGCCTTGGATGTTTGCAAGTGTGGCCCTGATCCTGGCTTCTTTCCTTAATAATTCTACTTGCATATTTGTCAGAAATCTGATCCACTTGCATAGTAGTGATAAAAACCTATAACTTGGGTCAAGTGACAACTAGTGTGCACTTGCCTTCAAGTATTCATCTATGTTAGATAGTTTATCTTTGATTTCCTGAATGAAAATAGATGTATCACATAACTTGCTAAATAATGAAGTAACATTATTTGTAGAGTTTTATAATGAGCTAAGAATAGGAGACAGTTCTACTTTATATATTGCAATTTTCTATGCAACTTTCTCCAATACTTTGTTCTCAAATTGCCTCTCTACTTTTTGTAACAACTTTTCTTGACCATTCAGATCTTCATTGAATTTGTAAACAACTTCTACTAATTGAACCAAAATAGGTTGTCTACTATCAAGCTTAGTACTTAGTGCATCTACAAGTAAGTTCTTCACATCTTCAAGCACTTGATTTTCTTTGCTTTTCTCTTCTGTAAGCTTCTATTTCTTAACTTTCTTCTATAATAGTTCACCTACAATGCTCATTTGATCAGGATTCAACGTAGCGACACCGCAATTTAGGATTACTACATCCTCGTCAAGATCAATGTCTACTTCTTTACCTTTTCCTTTGCTTTGAATTTTAGTACTTGGTTGAGGCATGCTCTCAACTATCTTTGTACTTACTATATGCATAATTGGAATTGTAACAACAATTGAAATAAAAGGCATAGCAAAAAAAGTAGATATTGCACTAATAGTAGAAATACATCGTTGTTTTGAATCCAAATTTGATGATGGAGGAAGCATTTGTTTCTTGGTAGATGAAGTGTTGATTACATTAGTCAATATGGTACTTAGTTCAACAGGTGTAGGATTGGTTGGCTACATGGTGTTGTAGTGATTGCCACAACCAACTTGGTAAAAGTTGTCTTTGAGTTTGATGGAATTAAAGCTTTGATTGGAGAGTGAGGAAATGAGGCCATAATCATTGCTATAATCTACTCTTGGTTAGTTTCTTCAATACTTTGAATCTTAGGGAGATTCTCCTCGGTAGCTTTCTATTCCTTCTCCTCATCATCCATATTTACATCATCTATTTCTATATCTTTTTCATCATTATTGTCATCTTCATCATCTATGTCACTAACATGAACAACAAAATCACTCTATTGATGAAGTTTGTAGATATTCTTCCATGCAGTTGTAGCTATCTTCACCACATGTTCAATGTCATTAACTAATATCATGCAAGTGTTGAATTTTAGAGTTTTTCCTCATTTTTCTTCATGTATTCTTTCACCTCTTTATCACTAAGACTTGGAATGAGCTACCCCAGAGTCTATTCAAATATATCTTTTGCAGTTTTCCTAGCATTTTCTCATCTACGCTTGTTTTTTTCCATAAGATCATTAGGAATTTGTTGTGCAAGTTGATTAGGTGATTATTTATATTTACCTAGTTTTGACATTATCATGTCTTCAACTTGCTTCTTCTCATCTACATTCCTAGTTTCATAACTTAGCGATTTGAAGTTTTCCATACCAACTCCTACATAAATTTCTTTTAATTTTTATTGAAATGTAGGTGGAGGTATTTTGAAAACAATTTTCTCTACATCTTCTTCACCTAATTTCAATTTCTTTCTTGATCTAGATTCTTTTCTTTTGAATACTATAGTAGATAACTTGGTAGGTCTAGGAGTAATAACCTTACCCTTCTTCCTGATTGGCTCTTCTTCTTCATATTTCTTTCTTTTGTCTCATCTTCCACATCATCTCCTTTTCCTTTTGTCAATAGGCAAGTAGTGATTTCTTGCCTTAGTTTTGATATCCTCTTCTTTCCTTCATTGATTGGTTGAGGAAGCTTAATTTTAAGTTCTATTCTAGATTTAACTTCATTGAAAGTACCAAAATATTTGGCCTTGGGATCCATAGGTTCATTCAATAGTGCCTTCATGATATCCTTAGTGTCATCAATGTTAACCTCATAGGTTAGAGGTTTAACCCACACCACTCTAGGATTGACTACTTGAATGTATACTTTGTCATAGTCTACCATGAAACAAACATCATCCTTGTAATCTTCTACAAGTTTCTTAGGGATTTTGAATCTGCTATTCATCTTTTCCTTGAATGAAACAAAGTAATTATCCATGATACTGAAAAAGTTCTCACCTTCTCTACTATATATTCATTAATTTGATATAGTATTTGTACATCTTTTCCCCATATGACTAAAATTTTTGAAGGGAAAAACTTTTGTACAAAGAAGAATAAAAAAAGTCAAGAGTGAACCAAGCATACACAGGTTGATCTTTGAAGTGCTAATGCTCTCCATGTTCTCGTTGAATTGATTCAACATTATCTTGGAAAGGTCAAAGGATATTTTGTCCTTCACCACCTTGAGAGCCAGGTCAACGACCTCACATGACACACTGTCGAGACAAATAGAGCTATAGATCTTATTGTTAGGGTAGATAATTAATTATTATTACACTTTACTTAAGTTTACTTAGGAATATGCATAGTCATATGAGTTGTCTTGTTGACAACATAGGCATTAGCAATTTATTTGAGCACATGGTGTCTACAACATCTATTTATGAGATACACCTATGTAAACTTATCCTCTCATCATCACATAAACTCCTATGCTCAATGGAGGATAATACACTCTTGGTGGACATGTTCTTAGTTGTGATGTTTATCTCTTTGATGACTCCTAGTCATTCTAGTTGCTTGGAAGTGTGGCCCTAATCCTAGCTTCATCTTTTAATAATTATGCTTGCAAATATGTCACTAACCTAATCTTTGAATAATGAGTAGAACTATAGCATGGTCAAGTGACAACTGGTGGGCATTTACCTTCATGTATTCATCTATCTTTGATAGTTTATCTTTAATTCCTTGTCTGAAGATAGATGTATTACACAACTTAACAAATAATGAAGCGGCATTATTTATAGATGACTCCGATGAAACAAGAATAGTATACAATTCTACTTGGTTTATTACAATTTTTAGCTCCACTTGTTCCAATGCCTTGTTCTCAAACTTTCTTTCCACTCTTTGTAGAAACTTATCATATTCATTCATGTCTTCATTGAATTTCAAGACAACTTTTGCTAATTGGTCCAAAATAGGTTGTGTACTATCAACCTCAATACTTAGTGCATTTACAAATATGCCCTTTATATCTTTAAGTACTTGGGTTTTCTTTCTCTTTTCTTCTCTAAGCTTGTGTTGCTTAGCTCTCTTTTCCAATAATTATCCTAGGGTATTCATTCTATCAGGAGCGAGGGTAGAAATATCCCAATTTGGAATAACTATATCATCATCTAGATCAATTTATTCTTCTTTACCCATACCCCTTTTTGAAACTTTAGTACTCAGTTGAAACTTGTTCTCAACTATCATTACACTAGCTATGGATACATGTGGGATAGAAACAATAGTAGAAAATGAGGGGATAGAAACAAATGTAAATATAAAACTAATAATAGAAAGACCTTTTTGTTACATTGTGAAACCTAATGATGGAGGCACTTGTTGCCCAGTAGATGAAGTGCTTGTCACTTTAGTCAATAGAATACTCATTTGAATAGGTCTAGAGCATGGTTGGGTGCTTGGTTGTATAGTGGTAGCCACAACCAATTTGGTAGAAGCTTTCTCTTAGCCATATTGCACAAAGGCTTTTCTCAGAGAATGAGGAAATGGTGTCATTACTGCTGCTATAGTCTTCTCTAGCATTAGTTTTCTCAATGCTTTGAATCTCTAGAAGACTTCCTCCAGTAGCTTCATGTTCTTCCTCCTCATCATCTACTTCATAATCTTTTGTTTCCACATATTTTTCCTCCTTCTCATAATCATCTTTGTCATTAACATGAACAACAAAATCACTAGATTGATGGAGTTTGTAGATGTTCTTCCACGTGTTTGTAGCTACCTTCACTACATATTCAATGTTTTTGAGAGGTATCATGGAAGTGTTTAATTTGAGAGTAAACCTCTATTCATTCTCCTTCAAAGATTATTTCACCTCTTTTTCATTGAGACTCAGTATGAGTTTCCTCAAAGTATATTCAAAGATGTCTTTTGTAGTCTTCTTTGCATGCTCCCATCTAGGCTTAATTTCTTACATAAGCTCATTAAGAATTTTCTAAGTTCACCAGGAGGATACTTCCATCTTCCCAATTTGGCCATAATGGTGTCTTCAATCTATATTTTCTCATCTACATTCCTTGATTCATATTTGAGGAATTAGAAACATGCCATGTCAATTCCTTCTTCCAAATCCTTTAACTTTTCTTGAAGCATAGGTGTAGGCATTTTGAAGATCATTTGCTTGGCATCCTCTTCACCTAACTTCATTTTATTTCTCAACTTTGGTGCCCTTCTTATGTATATAGCAATGGATGACTTAGTAGGTCTAATTATCATAACCTTGTCTCTTCCTTATAGGCTCTTCTTCCTCATATTTGATTTCCTCATCTTCCTCCACATCATCATTGTTTCCTTTTGTTAGCAAGAGAGTAGAACTTGCTTGTCTTAGTTTTGCTATCCTTTTTCTTCCTTTGTCAACTATTTGAGGAAACTTAATTTCAAGTTCTATTCTTGTCTTGTCTTCTTCATAAGTCCAAAAATAAGGTGCTTTAGGATCCATAGGCTCATTTAACAATGCCTCAATGATATCTTTGGTGCCATCAATGCTAACCCTATACTCCAAAGGCTTAGCCCATGCCACTCTAGGTCTGATTGTCTAAATATACACTTTGTCATAGTCCACCATGAAATAAATATCATCCTTGTAGTCTTCTACAAGCTTCTTAGGTGTCATATATGTATTTTTCATCTTCTCCTTGAATGTTTCAAAGTAGTTGTCCATGATGCTATCAAAGTTCTCACCCATTTCTAATATATACTCATTTATTTGATATAAAATAGGGATATCTTTTCTCCGTACTATTGAACCTTTAAAAGGGAAGAATTTTTGCACAAAGAAGAATAAGCAAGTCAAGAGTGAACCAAACTTACACAGATTGTTCTTGGAAACTTTGATGCTCTTCGTGTTCTTATTGAACTAATTCAATAATAACTCAGCAATGTCGAATTCCATGTTATTCTTCACTACTTTGAGAGCCAAATCAATTGCCTCATATGCCACATTGTTGAGACAACTAGAGTTGCAGATGAATTGAAAACTTTAGTTCCATGTATGTGATTCTACTTATCTTTATTCCTCTGCCATCCCACTTGGAAAGAGTTCACTTCACTAGTTCAACCCAATCTAGGGTTTTGGTTTGTTTGGATTTGTTCAACATTGGAAAAACAATGATTCTATGAATCATTTTCTTCTATATCTGAATAGGTTTCTCTAACCATAACTATCCATTATGTACAAGGCTTATGATATATCTCATCCATTTGACCTGGAAGTCTCTTGGCATATGTGATATGTGTGTTAAGCCCTTAGCTTCCAAGTATTGATGCTCAAGTTTAGACCACCATTCACATATAACTCTTTCAATGCTTTGTCCATCTCATGAGTGCCTCGCTCTTGAATAGAATGGTGATAATATGAATGGATATCATGCACGAGAAATACCTTGGGTAAAATTTTTAATTATGCACTAGCTAGGTCAAGTGTGTCTATGATTGCGAAACTCAACCTGAAGTATGGTGCCTTACAATTGACTCCTTGAACCAACATTTCAAACCCTTTCACATTTTTGCTATTGGAAGATGTCATTCTCGGTAGGGTTTCTGAAAACTCAAAATTTCTTGAACAGTAAACACTCAAATCATTCTTAAGCTCTAAAATTATTCTTCATAAATAACTCTTGAAATTTGCAGTGAAACAATGCATTTAATTTCTTCCCTTTTAATGAATTTCCTCTTTACAATCACCATTAATGTTTGGTACATTTACTCGCTCGGTGACATATTGTCTTCCATTGGATTTAGCCTTTAATGCTCAGTTGATATTCATAGCTTGGCATAATCATTATCACTTGGTGTTCACATACAATACTTTAGTGTATCTTGACCTTGCTTGGCAGGGTCTTGCAACTTAACATAGCTTGGTAAGGTCTTGAATTTCCACAAACACTCGGTGGTCCTTGTGCATCTTGAATGCTAATATAGATCTCTTCTTCTTATTGGCTAAAACTAATGAGGGATTTCTACTTTAGAATCTCAGTTGCAGTTATTCCCATAGGGATTCAAGTTGAAATGCTTGAGTCACCCAATTCTTGAGTGACATTTACTTCATGACTTTGGATTGCATTCTCTAGAGATTTTGGTAGCCATTGCTAATTCATCTACTTTCTGATATTGTCAGCCTTAGCTTTCCTTTCATCTTCAATTCTTTCTATGTTCATATAGTGTTTGGAAAGATGTCCATGTTTTGTACAAATGAAACATCTTTTAGTGGTATTTGTTTTCCTCATGTGATGTTTCACACAGTTTACTCCAATGTGCCCAAATTCACCATAGTAGTGGCATCTACATCATGTGTTGTAGTCTCATCTAAATATTGCTTTCACAATTTGTTCTACTAGATTCAATTTCTTTGTTTTGCATTCAGAAGATTTCTATCCCTTTTTATTGCAACTATAGCATTTTCTTTAAAACTTCGATTTCTCCTTGCTTTCACTTTCTCTATAACTGTGCTTATTGCAACTATAACACTTTTCATTGAATTTTCTTTTCCATTACTCCAACATTTGTTTGATGTATGACCTATCTTACCACAATGATTGCAAGTAGGCCTTTGATTCTTTTGAGCTCTTGCTTGGATGATTCACTTTCTTTTGTGTATCTTATTCCAGCTTTGCCTTTATGTTTGTACTGACCTTGTTCATTCAATTGATTCATGCTTTCTTGAGATTCCATCATCCTTTCATTGGTTTTCTTTTCAATGTTTAGATCATTCTGTAGTCTTTCATTTTCTAACCTTAGATTCATATGTTCTTTTTTAGATTCATAAGTTTGTCATTTGTACTAGATTTATAATCAGAAATTGCTTTACTAATTTTCAAGCTCCTAAATTGTAGTAACCATATCTTTTTTCAACAACATGCTCAGTTGCTCATGTGAATCAATATAATCTTTGGGGCATAATGAATATGTGTGGAACCCATCATATCTACAAATTTCTGATAGGTTTGCAACTTGATTGCCTTCACACATTATGTGGAATGTTAACTTATAATATGTAATGATCTAAAAATAAAAATATTTATAGAAAATCATTAGATTAACATAATACTCAAATAAATTTAATAAATCAAACTTAAACACAAAAGCAAATAACATTAGAATTAAGAAACTATTCAACAACTATTTAAAAGTATGTACCTACATACTGAAAGAAATTTAAAATTGAAAATAGAATCACCTAAAACATTGATTATTCATAATTTGAACAGTTTCTAAAAAATCATTAGACTTGCACAATTTCACACATTAAACCTAAACACAACAGCAAATGACATTGGAAGTAAGAAACGGTTCAACAACTGTTTAGATGTACATGTCTACATATTGAAAAAAATTTAAAATTCAAAATGAAATCAACTACGGATACATCAAAGAGTAGCTTATAGAAAATCATTGGGCTAACACAATTCCCTCCATTAAGCCTGAATACTAGCAAATGGCATTGAAAATAAGAAACCATTCAACGCATACAAGGTGAAAGAAGTTTTGAGAGTGACGAAGAGAATCAGCTACGGATACATTTGTGGTTACATTAATAAAAGCTCTGATGAATCATAATTTGAGCAGTATCTTCATCACACCTCTTCGACTCTTGTTCTTTGGCTCCACTTTGCCGACGGCAAATGATGACAGCCACAATTCCAGCGGCAATCGACCCAATTTTGAGGTGGGAGTGGCGATCGTACGCGTAATTATATATTTGAGGAATGAAGCACAGAGTAGTAATCCCAACGCAATAAAACTTCCTCAGAAATTTTCCATTATATTTCAATTGAGAAATTGAATGAACTTGAGGAAGCAAAAAACAATTCCTGAATCAAACACACGTATGGCCTAAGCGCCTCCTTCCAATCAGTACGATGACTATAATTGAAAGAAGAGCCAAATTTGTTTCCAGTAGTATGGCGGGCCTGAGCAATTCATCACCAATTTCAATCACTAAAACAATGGCATATGTAACTCCGCACCGGAGCAGCAGCATTTTTTCGCTTGGTATTTGGAGGAAACGGAGACGAGATTTCCAAATGGTGTGGAAAAGTCTGATTGTGAAGGTAAATACAAGAAAAAGCATGGCATTGTTTAAAATATCAAACAGGAAAAGAGGGTTTTGCTTAGGGAGACATGTATATGGTTGTTCCTGAAAAGGGGGTTTTGAAGTAGAAGTAATCAATTCCAGCTATAAGAGATATACCAAAACCGAAAGATTGAATGCCCACCATTACAAGTGAAGTGTACGCACCTGCGTCTGCGTTGTGCCTTACATACACCAATTGACTCACTATGCAGGCACTTGCAAAGAAGAAACACAAAATCTTCAGCACTGACTCCAAAATAATGGGAGGAATCAGCTCTATTCTCTCCACTATAGAAAATTTGTGCTGTGTGGAACTCTGCTGGCTTGAAATAGAGTGGATCATCCTCTCTTCTTCTGCTTCTGATTGACGCTTTCACAGATCGATCTATGGAAATCCTGAAATTGGTTGGTAGGTATTGTAATTTCAGTTTAATTTGACAATCCAGGCCGTCTTCTACGTCACTGCTACTATTGTAGTGAAGAATTTCAGTCTGGTCCCGAATATTATGGCAGCCTACAAGATCCATCTTGCCCCTTTGCGGATCATAGACACCCTCAACTGAAAGCTTGAACAGGGCAGGAAAAATCCCCTGCAATTTGAGCTGCGCTGGCATTTTGAGTAACGGCCTTTCAACTTGAGAGGTATTGTCTTGCTTCAAGAGGCAAGATTGCCTTCCATAGTTGTAGCTCTCTGATGTATCTGATAGATCCATGCCCACAAAGTTCTCAATGGGTATGATATGCAGATTCATCATAGTTTTTGAGAGAAGCTATCAGCTCACAAGCAGGGGAAGGGGTAAGGGTAGAATATTCAAGGCATCCCAGCATATAAATCTTACCAAGGGATGCTTTGCTCCATGTTCCTTGAATCCAAATATTGTTCTGATTTTCCCGGACTAATCCACAACTGCTCCTGCTGTTTGCTCCTCCTGCGGCCACAACACGAATGGCGGCACTGATATTAAAACCAAGATCTGGACTGTACCCAAAGCATTCAAACCTTTGAATAAGAACTGTATAGTTGTTGAGACTCCCTTTATTGGAGAACGGACCAAGCCAATTGCAATACTCTGCTGGGCCCTTGCATTGCCAATTTGGAATTGCCTCCAAACTCCGATGATCCAATAACGACCTCAAGAAATTGCACTGTTGATGTTTTTCCCTAGTACAATCTGGTACAATTCCAGATCTGTGAACTTTTTCTCATGGACCTATGCATTGCAGGCGCTTTCCACCATGTACTCGGTAATGAATTTGTAGGGTGGTGACGAATCTAGTAGGAAGGCGATGTCCACAGGATTAAAGAACATTGGATGATCTGAAGCACGCAAGCTTGTCAATCGTGCAACAATCTTTCTGGTTTTCAGTCCATCGCTTGGCGGAATTCGCATGCCAAGCAGAATTTGATCATCGTGATCTTCCAGTGAATTAGGCGCCAAACATTTGTTGGGAAAAGAAGCATTGAAATGCCGCAGGGGCACCTTCGATCACCCCAACAAACACAGATTTTGTTCACCGTCATTGGTTTATGTGAAAATTCCTTGGAAACTAATGCAGAGCTGAGTTACACGTCCTCGCTGATTTCCATAGACTGATTCCCAGACATTGCTATGGAATAGACTTCTTTTGCTATTGGATATGTGGAAGCAAAGGGATTCGGTAAAACTCGTAAGTTTGGAAATTTGGAAGCAGAGGAAATCTGTGAGTCGGGGATACAGAATTAAAGAAGCCAATTTCAAACCATTTTCCTCCTCGTGTTGATCATGGGAATGTTTTAGTAATGGTAAAAGAGGCGCAGAGGCCTTCTCCTGGTCCCATTGTCCAGAGAGGGGGCGAGTGAATTCATTTGGAAGATGAAAGAGCCAAGTGCCATCATGCTCCTAGCAGGGAGCTGCCTCTCTTGCAAAAGATGAACACTGCTCCACAACAACTTGTGAAAAATGATGAGCTGCCTCTGCAAACAGTTAACACCGGGATAGACTGTCATTTTCCAGCAGCAGGCAAGCTACAATGATGATTATGACGACGCCCATCACTCGGCCATGTCAAAAATTCTTGGGCTTCATTTTCTTCAACCTGAGTGCACTGTGTGATACATCTTGCTTACCAATGGGTTTTGATCTCTCTATAATTTCTTGCTCATCCTGCCCAGGATTTGACAGAATAAAACAGCTGGGCTACTTGAGTTATCCACCATAGTTGTCAAATAATATACTAAACAGGTTAAGAATTTTTTAGTAGATAAAAACAGAAGAGCATATTGTCAAGACGATTTCTGCTAGTAGGTTTCGCATGTGAGATTGAAATTTTTTGCTGGTTTTCTAACAGACGTGAAATGTACCAAATAATTTGATATGCCCAACAGTTACTGTTGTGGTTAGTTTGACTCGTTTGAAGTTTTGAACATACAGAGCATGGCACTTCCATCGGAAACGGCGTGGTATTCTAGTATCAGATTCCAGAGACATTATTTATTTGAAATTTAGTCAATTCTTATGCGAGAAAAAGAGTATGGTCTAATGGAGGGCAGCGTCTACCAGGCCGACCGGATTTCTCTTTTTAATGTTTTTGTATTTAATTTGAAAATTACATTATCAAGGTTTTCCTTCATTTTATTACGCCGAGAGGCGTTCTATACAATGGCAGCACAAATGCCCAGCACGGGAATGTGCTAAGATTCCTTGTCAATAAAAAGGAATTGGGAGCGGTTACAAACTTTCAAATTAAATATTAAAAAAGAATTTTCGAAATAATAGTTGGCCGAAACAATTACGCCGAGAGGCGTTCTATACAATGGCAGCACAAATGCCCAGCACGGGAATATGCAAAGATTCCTTGTCAATAAAAAAGAATTGAGAGAGGTTACAAACTTCCAAATTAAATATTAAAAAAGAATTACCGAAATAATAGCTGGCTGAAATAATAGGAAGCCAAATGGAGGCCAAAATAATAGGCCCGAAAAAGTAGGGCCCAAAAAAGTAGGACCCGAAAAAATAGGGCTCGAAAAAATAGGGGCGAAATAATTTCAGTATAATTTTTTTTTTGTTAAATATAATTTTGCATGCACATTCATGCTAATTTTTTGTGGGGAGTGGGGGAATTTGAAACAAATTCATGGAATGTGAAGAGACGTCTGTTGGGGGATATGAGGAGCCTCTCAGAAGTTATAAAACCAAGGCTCCTCATTTCATTTTTATTTTATGTTTTTGCAAGAAGGAAGAGGTGGAGTTTATTGGAGGATTAGATTAGAGTTTTTGAATAGGAGTAAATTGAAGTCTTGGAGTAACATTTCTGCAGGTGAGATTTCTATTTTTTATTTACATTTTTATTTAGATTTAGATGTAGATGTAAATTGAAATTCAAAATTAGTTATAATATTCTACTTTGATTTATATTTCAATTTTAATTAATTTCATTTAGATTTAGAATTATGTTCATAACTATTTAGGCTTGCATTTAATAGTTTAGTCTTGCATGTTTGATTAAGATTTAGATTTGTATTCAAAATCTATTTGATATATATATTTTATAATACTTTTCATTGTTAATGGTGCTTGATGGGAGTGTTCTAGGGGTGTCTTCTTTTCTATTTCTGAAATATTTTGGTCCAATATGTACTTTCCTAACCAGATCTATCCATTTTCTTTTGATTCATGCATGGAGCTTCCTGACGCTATTAGCGCGTTGCTAGGATTGAATGGAAATGGATTAAAGATAAATGACTGACTCTGGATTTGGATATGCATTTGGACTTGGCTCTATTGCGGCTCCAATTTATAGGTTCCTTCCCGCTACCTATTCTTTCAGTGGTTTAATCTGGTTAAGTGCGGATTGAGAGGTTCTAGCTCATTCCCACCGGTTTGTAATTTTTTCACAATGTCTAGCATGTGGCATTCTGATGTGATTATTCATTGGAAAATGGTGTGAATAATTATGTCAATGCTGAACGACTTGTCCAATGTGATAATTGCTCTAGATATAGAATGCGGCCATGGCGATTTTCTTAGCAATACAATTAGAAAAAAGGAAAATATGGTATTAACACAATGTTATAAGAAATCTCTGAGCAAAAATGCTTATAAATACATTCAAATTTCTTTTGTAACTCATAATATCAATCTCACTTTTTCTTGTGCTCCTTTAGTCTAAGAAAGATAACAGATTGGAGTAACAAATTGCTTCTATAACGGCAGTTGCAGGTGCAACCAGCTATTATTTCGGTAATTCTTTTTTAATATTTAATTTGGAAGTTTGTAACCTCTCTCAATTCTTTTTTATTGACAAAGAATCTTTGCATATTCTCGTGCTGGGCATTTGTGCTGCCATTGTATAGAACGCCTCTCAGCGTAATTGTTTCGGCCAACTATTATTTTGAAAATTCTTTTTTAATATTTAATTTGAAAGTTTGTAACCGCTCCCAATTCCTTTTTATTGACAAGGAATCTTAGCACATTCCCGTGCTGGGCATTTGTGCTGCCATTGTATAGAACGCCTCTCGGCGTAATTGAAATAATAGGAAGCCAAATGGAGGCCAAAATAATAGGCCCGAAAAAGTAGGGCCCAAAAAAGTAGGACCCGAAAAAATAGGGCTCGAAAAAATAGGGGCGAAATAATTTCAGTATGATTTTTTTTTTGTTAAATATAATTTTGCATGCACATTCATGCTAATTTTTTGTGGGGAGTGGGGGAATTTGAAACAAATTCATGGAATGTGAAGAGACGTCTGTTGGGGGATATGAGGAGCCTCTCAGAAGTTATAAAACCAAGGCTCCTCATTTCATTTTTATTTTATGTTTTTGCAAGAAGGAAGAGGTGGAGTTTATTGGAGGATTAGATTAGAGTTTTTGAATAGGAGTAAATTGAAGTCTTGGAGTAACATTTCTGCAGGTGAGATTTCTATTTTTTATTTACATTTTTATTTAGATTTAGATGTAGATGTAAATTGAAATTCAAAATTAGTTATAATATTCTACTTTGATTTAGATTTCAATTTTAATTAATTTCATTTAGATTTAGAATTATGTTCATAACTATTTAGGCTTGCATTTAATAGTTTAGTCTTGCATGTTTGATTAAGATTTAGATTTGTATTCAAAATCTATTTGATATATATATTTTATAATACTTTTCATTGTTAATGGTGCTTGATGGGAGTGTTCTAGGGGTGTCTTCTTTTCTATTTCTGAAATATTTTGGTCCAATATGTACTTTCCTAACCAGATCTATCCATTTTCTTTTGATTCATGCATGGAGCTTCCTGACGCTATTACCGCGTTGCTAGGATTGAATGGAAATGGATTAAAGATAAATGACTGACTCTGGATCTGGATATGCATTTGGACTTGGCTCTATTGCGGCTCCAATTTATAGGTTCCTTCCCGCTACCTATTCTTTCAGTGGTTTAATCTGGTTAAGTGTGGATTGAGAGGTTCTAGCTCATTCCCACCGGTTTGTAATTTTGTCACGATGTCTAGCATGTGGCATTCTGATGTGATTATTCATTGGAAAATGGTGTGAATAATTATGTCAATGCTGAACGACTTGTCCAATGTGATAATTTCTCTAGATATAGAATGCGGCCATGGCGATTTTCTTAGCAATACAATTGGAAAAAAGGAAAATATGGTATTAACACAATGTTATAAGAAATCTCTGAGCAAAAATGCTTATAAATACATTCAAATTTCTTTTGTAACTCATAATATCAATCTCACTTTTTCTTGTGCTCCTTTAGTCTAAGAAAGATAACAGATTGGAGTAACAAATTGCTTCTATAACGACAGTTGCAGGTGCAATTATTTTAGCAATTTTGGGCATTCTAGCTGTCCCTGTGATGGGTACTTATGTTTTAGTTCTTAGATTATGTTATTTGGTTGTATTTAGAGTCTTTTTAATAATGTTTGAAACTAATATTAAAATATAATAATAAAGATTAATTTAATGTTAAATATAACATGCTACAACACTTATCAAAAATATCAAAAACACAATTGCTACAACAAAATGAGAATGGAGAAAAAACTTCAGTTTTTGTATTAATTTGTCTGCTTAGAATATATTACAATTGCCATATTTTATATTGAGAAATGCCTCATATGGACTTTCACATACTTATTCAACTACACTAAAATCAAGACTAACTGTGTACTTAATCTAATTTTATCGAATGAGACTGGCCCAAGATTCCTATGTAACTGTTGTTATAACAAACATAGACAGCTGTAGAACTTGTGATTAATAATTTATAACTACTTGATTCTCCGTATTTCATGCGTAAATTCATGATTCTAAAAACTCAAAGTTCAAACTGCATGTTACATTCTCTTCATTATTCGGTGAATTGGTGCATGACTATTAGATTAAATGGTGCATGGAAGAGACAAAACACTGAAAGAACTTACTCTTTTCTTATTATTATTGTTGCTGCTATTTTTAATTTTTTTATAATTATTGTTAGTCTTGATGTTGTTTTTAATTTTATTATTACAATATTGATTATTAGTATCTTTGAGTTCATCTAGAGAATAGTACTAAATCTAGAAAAACTTAGTAATAATAGTTTGAGATAACTGCAAAAAGTTTTTATTTTCACAAATATTCTCTTTCTTTAGAAAATTTTCTATTATTTTGGTAATGAATTGTAAATTAGAACGGAAAAACTTTCTGTAAATCTTTTTTGGTTACTATTTCACTTGCAGTTTTCATTTTATATGAAAGTTTATTATTTTTTCAAATCTTAAAAATAAAGATTTTTATATATGTAATTTTATTTTATTATTAAAATAATAAGATTTTGGAGGTTGTAAAATATTGAAGTCTAGAAATTATTTTTGATTTTACAAATTAATTTTAACACAATATTTATATTAAAGAAAGAAAAGATAATAAAATTGTTACTTAAATCAAATATAAAAATTATAAAATTTTACCTAAATTTATTAATTGTATAAATAATTATTAAAGATAATTGAGTTCTATTAAATGTACTTGATTTTGTATTATAGAAATACAAACAAAAATTATAAATTGGGACAAACTCTAGAAATGAAGTCAAATTTAAAGAGAGATAGATAACATGAGGTGACATGTGTGTGTGTGTGTGTGTGAGAGAGAGAGAGAGAGAGGGAGAGAGAGAGAGAGAGAGAGAGAGAGAGAGAGAGAGAGAGAGAGAGAGAGAGAATTAACATGAGGCGACGTGATACAGAGAAAGAGTGAGATAAATAACATGATGCAATGTGTGTGTGTGTGTGTGAGAGAGAGAGAGAGAGAGAGAGAGAGAGGGGGGGGGGGGGGGGGCAGGGGATAATCTTAGACAGGGTAGAAGGAAAAGGGGAGACGGGGAGAGATGAGCCATGGAGAGAAAAATCATATGAAGGTTCTAAAATAGATGGAGATGGAGATGGTGGAGAGAGAGAGGCTATGAGTGAGTGACTTAGAGAGAGAGAGAGAGAGAGAGAGAGAGAGAGAGAGAGAGAGAGAGGGAAGAGGGTGAGAGACATGAGGTAGACATACATAGAGCATTTTAGAGATATATAAACATGAAGATGGTGTGTGTGTGTGTGTGTGTGTGTGTGTGTAAGAGAGAGAGAGAGAGAGAGAGAGATCACATGAGGTGATGTGGTAGAGAGAAAGAGTAAGACAAGGGGGAGAGAGTAAGAGACATGAGGTAGACATAGATAGATGTAGTGAAAAATAAGGAGGGAGAAAGAGCGGAGAGAGAGAGAGAGAGAGAGAGAGAGGGAGGGAGAGAGAGGGAGATGATTAGAGGGGGCAGGAGATGTAGATATATAGAAGGGACGTAGGGGGAGATGAGCTAAATAAGAAAAAGAATATATAAGGCCCAAAAGAGATGTAGACAATGATGGGGAGAGGAAGAGTATGACGGATAGTGATAGACAATGACAATAATTATGGAGGGAGAGATGTATATATGTAGAGAAAGAGATGGACAAAGAGAACAACGTAGGGGGAGTGAGGAGGGTATACATTATGGGGGGGGGGGAATTATAGAATGGGACATGTAAGAGAGAGTATGATTACAATTAACCCTAACCCTAACCCTAACTCTAAATTATAATTATATATATAATTTAGAGTAATAATATTTATTAATTATAATTTTATTAGCTATAATATGATTAGTAACCAAAAAATTATCTTAACAGCAATAAGAACACAAATCCTAACTCTAACTCTAACTCTAACTAGATAATTCTAATTTTAACCCTAACACTAACCCTAACCCTAACCCTAACTCTAACTCTATCTCTAACTTTAATTCTCCCCCTAACCCTAACCTTAAACCTTTATAATCCTAAATCTAATGCTAATTCTAACCCTAACCCTAATTCTAATCCTAATCCTAGCCCTAACTCTTACCCTAATCCTAAATCTAATCAGGTAACTTTAACCTTAACCCTAATGTAACCCTGATCACAACTCTATCTCTAACTTTAACTCTAACTCTAACTTGAACCTTAACTCTAACTCTAATTCTAACTCTAACTCTTATATGAACACTAACACTAACACTACCTCTAATTTTAACTCTAACTCTAATTGTAACCCTAACCCTAATGCTAATCCCAACCATAACCCTAACACTAACCCTAACCCTAACCCTAATGCTAACCCTAACCATAACCCTAACACTAACTGTAACCCTATCTCTAACACTAATTCTAATCCTAACCTTAATTCTAACCCTAAATATAACCCTAACTCTAACTCTAACTCTAACTCCAATCCTTATTCGAACTCTAATTCTAACTCTATCTCTAACCCTAACCCTAACTCTTATTCTAAACCTAACATAACCCTAGCTATATTTGTAACCCTAATTCTAACCCTCACCCTAATTCTTACCCTTATCCTAACCCTAACTCTATCTCTATTCCTAACTATATTTCTAACCCTAATTCTAACCCTAACCCTAATCCCAATTCTAACTCTAATTTTAAACCTAACCCTGACCCTAACTCTAACTCTAACCCTAACAAGAACCCCAATTCTAATTCAAACCCTATCACTTACCCTAATTTTCATCCTAATGCTAACCCTAACTTCAACTCTAACCTTAACCCTAACCTTAACACTAACCCTAACCTTAATTTTAACCTTAACCCTAACCTTAACTCTAACACTAACCCTAACCCTAACTTTAACACTAAACTTAACCATAAACATTAATTTGTCCCTAACTCTAACCCTAAATTTAACTCTACCATAATTGGACTCTAACCATAACCCTAACCCTAACTTTAATCTTGGCTTAAAACTTTTCCCTAACCATAACTCTAGAACCTTAACCCTTACTCAAGCCCTAACCCTAACCCTAACCCTAACCATAACCATAAGTCTAAACCTAACCTTAACCATGAGCATAACTCTAACCCTAAACTTAACCATAAACATAACTCTATGCCTAACTCTAACCCTAAATCTATCTCTACCATAACTAGACTCTAACCCTAACCCTAACCCTAACTTTAATCCTAACTAAAACCCTAACCCTAATCCTAAACCTAACCTTAACCCTAACTCAAACGCTAACCCTATCCCTACAATAACCCTAACTCGAGCCCTATAATAACCCTAACCCTAACCTTAACCATGAGCATAACTCTAACCCTAAATCTAACACTACCATAATTGGACTCTAACGCTAACCCTAACCCTTACTTTAATCTTGACTCAAACCCTAACCTTCACTCTAACCTTAACCTTGACTCAAACCCTAACCCTAGCCTTACTATAACACTAACCCTAACCATAACCATAACTCTAACCCTAACCTTAACTATGACCATAACTCTAACCCTAACCTTAACCATAAACATAACTCTAATCCAAACCTTAACCATAACCATAACTCTAACCCTAACCTTAGCCATAAACATAACTCTAACCCAAACCTTAACCATAACTCTAAGAATAACCATAACTGTAACTCTAACCCTAGCCTTAACCATAACTCAAACCCTAACCCTAACTCTAGCCCTAACCCTAATGCTAACCCTAACCCTTATTCTATCCCTAAGGTTAACATTAATTGTAATGGTAACTTTCTCCCTAACCATATATCTATGTTTGACTATAACATTTTACATTACACTATGCCAAAAAGAAAATTACTTTTTTTAAACCATAATCCTACCCCTAACTCTATCCCTAAATATTACCCTAAATGTAAATCTAACTCTACCATAATTAGACTCTAATCCTAACACTAATCCTTAGTTTAACCTTCACTAAAACCATAACCTAACCTTAACTCTAACCTTAACCCTGACTCAAAACTCTAAATCTAACCTTAACCCTTACTTTAATCTAGATGAAAACCATAGCCCTAACCCTAACCTTAACCCCAACTCAAACCCTTACCCTAACGTTAACCCTAATGTAACTCTATATACAACCCTACCTCTAAATATAAACCTAAACTTAACCATCACCCTAAAACTAACCCTTTCTCTACCCCTTTCTCTAACTCTAACCGTAAATCTAATTTTAACCCTAACCCTAAGCCTAATTTTAACCCTAATTATAACCCTAATTTAAACTCTAACTCTAGCCCTTATTCGACCTCCAATTCTAACTCTACCTCTAACTCAAACCCTAACTCTAATTCTAATCCTAACCTTGACTATATGTTTAACCTAAACCCTTATTCTTACCCTCATCCTTTCCTTAACCCTAACCCTAACTCTAATTCTAACCCTAACTATATTTCTAACCTAAATTCTAACCCTAATTCTAACATTAACTCTAACTCTAATTCTAAACCTAAGCTTAACTATAACCCTAACAAGATTCATAATCTTAAAAATAACCCTAGCCCTAACCCTAATGCTAATCCCGACTCTAATTGTAACTCTCTTCCTAACCGTAACTCTAACCCTATCCATAACTCAAACCCTAACAATAGCCCCAACCCTAACACTAACCCTAACCCTAACTATAACTCTACTCTTCAATATAACATTTTACATAACAATATGCTTAAAATAAAACTAAATTGAAGTGATGCAAATAAACAACATATATAGAATTAAAAAATAAAATATTCAAGAATAATTTTATATGAAGTTTATACAATTGTATTTAAAAAGAAATAAATAATTCAACACTTACCTTAAAAAAATAGAAAAAAAATTTAAAATACTTTTCCTATTGCGCCGCGATTACCGCTAGCTTATATATACCTCTATATATATTATGCCGAGAGTAATCGTTCTCGAGGCGCCTATTTTCATTTTCATAAATTCCAACTGTGATTAAAATAACCTTGGGATTAAATGAAAATAGGCGCCTCAAGAACAATTACTCTTGGCATAATATATATAGAGGTATATATAAGCTAGTTATGCCGAGAGGCGTTCTATACAATGGCAGCACAAATGCCCAGCACAAATGCCCAGCACGGGAATATGCCAAGATTCCTTGTCAATAAAAAAGAATTGGGAGACGTTACAAACTTCACAATAAAATATTAAAAAGGAATTCCCAAAATAATAGCTGGACGAAATAATAGGAAGCCAAATGGAGGCCGAAATAATAGACCCGAAAAAGTAGGGCCTGAAAAAGTAGGACCCGAAAAAATAGGGCCCAAAAAAATAGGTGCGAAATAATTTCAATATGATTTTTTTTTTGTTAAATATAATTTTTCATGCACATTCATGCTTATTTTTTGCGGGGAGTGGGGGAATTTGAAACAAATTCATGGAATGTGAAGAGACGTCTGTTGGGGGATATGATGAGCCTCTCAGAAGTTATAAAACCAAGGCTCCTCATTTCATTTTCATTTTATGTTTTTGCAGGAAGGAAGAGGTGGAGGTTATTGGAGGATTAGATTGGAGTTTTTGAATAGGAGTAAATTGAAGTTTTGGAGTAACATTTTTGCAGGTGAGATTTCTATTTTTTATTTACATTTTCATTTAGATTTAGATGTAGATGTAAATTGAAATTCAAAATTAGTTATAATATTCTACTTTGATTTAGATTTCAATTTTAATTAATTTCATTTAGATTTAGAATTTTGTTCATAACTATTTAGGCTTGCATTTAATAGTTTAGTCTTGCATGTTTGATTTAGATTTAGATTTGTATTCAAAATCTATTTGATATATATATTTTATAATACATTTCATTGTTAATGGTGCTTGATGGGAGTGTTTTAGGGGTGTCTTCTTTTTTATTTCTGAAATATTTTGGTCCAATATGTACTTTCCTAACCAGATCTATCTATTTTCTTTTGATTCATGCATGGAGCTTCTTGACACTATTAGCGCGTTGCTAGGACTGAATGGGAATGGATTAAAGATAAATGACTGACTCTGGATTTAGATATGCATTTGGAATTGGCTCTGTTGCAGCTCCAATTTATAGGTTCCTTCCCGCTACCTATTCTTTTGGTGGTTTAATTTGGTTAAGTGTCAATTGAGAGGTTTTGGCTCATTCCCACCGGTTTGTAATTTTGTCACGATGTCTAGCATGTGGCATTCTGATGTGATTATTCATTGGAAAATGGTGCGAATAATTATGTCAATGCTGAATGACTTGTCCAATGTGATAATTGTTCTAGATATAGAATGTGGCCATGGTGATTTTCTTAGCAATACAATTGGAAAATAGGGAAATCTGGTATTAACACAATGTTATAGGAAATCTCTGAGCAGAAATGCTTATAAATACATTTAAATTTCTTTTGTAACTCAGAATATAAATCTCACTTTTTCTTGTGCTCCTTTAGTCTAAGAAAGATAATAGATTGGAGTAACAAATTGCTTCTATAATGGCAGTTGCAAGTGCAATTATTTTAGCAATTTGGGCCTTCTAACTATTCCTATGATGGGTACTTATGTTTTAGTTCTTTGATTATGTGATTTGGTTGTATTTAGAGTCTTTTTAATAATGTTTGAAACTAATATTAAATATAATAATAAAGATTAATTTAATGTTAAATATAACATGCTACAACACTTATCAAAAATATCAAAAACACAATTGCTACAGCAAAATGAGAATGGAGAAAAAACTTCAATTTTTGTATTAATTCGTCTACTTAAAATATATTACAATTGCCATATTTTATATTGACAAATGCCTCATATGGACTTTCACATGCTTATTCAACTACACTACAATCAAGACTAACTATGTACTTAATCTAATTTTATCGAATGAGACCAGCCCAAGATTCCTATGTAACTGTTGTTATAACAAACATAGACAGCTGTAGAACTTGTGATTAATAATTTATAACTACTTGATTCTCCGTATTTCATGTGTAAATTCATGATTCTAAAAACTCAAAGTTCAAGCTGCATTCTACATTCTCTTCCTTATTCGGTGAATTGGTGCATGACTATTAGATTAAATGGTGCATGGAAGAGACAAAACACTGAAAGAAATTTCTCTTTTCTTATTTTTATTGTTGCTGCTATTTTTTATTTCTTTTTATAATTATTGTTAGTCTTGATGTTGCTTTTAATTTTATTATTACAAATATTGATTATTAGTATCTCTGAGTTCATCTAGAGAATAGTACTAAATCTAGAAAAACTTAGTAATAACAGTTTGAGATAACTGCAAAAAGTTTTTATTTTCACAAATATTCTCTTTCTTTTGAAAATCTGCTATTATTTTGGTAGTGAATTGTAAAGTAGAAAGGAAAAACTTTTTCTAAATCTTTTTTGGTTACTATTTCACTTGCAATTTTCATTTTATACGAAATTTTATTAATTTTTCAAATCTTAAAAATAAAGATTTTTATATATGTAATTTTATTTTATTATTAAAATAATAAGATTTTGGAGGTTATAAAATATTGAAGTTTAGAAATTATTTTAGATTTTAAAAATGAATTTTAACATAATATTTATATTAAAGAAAGAAAAGATAATAAAATTTTTACTTAAATCAAATATAAAAATTATAAAATTTTACCTAAATTTATTAATTGTATAAAAAACTATTAAAGATAATTGAGTTCTATTAAATGTACTTGATTTCGTATTATAGAAATACAAACAAAAATTGTAAATTGGGACAAATTTTAGAAATGAAGTCAAATTTAAAGAGAGACAGATAACATGAGGTGGCATGTGTGTGTGTGTGTGTGTGTGTGTGTGTGAGAGAGAGAGAGAGAGAGAGAGAGAGAGAGAGAGAGAGAGAGAGAGAGAGAGAGAGAGAGAATTAACATGAGGCGACATGATACAAAGAAAGAGTGAGATAAATAACATGATGCAATGTGTGTGTGTGTGTGTGTGTGTGTGTGTGTGTGTGTGTGTGTGTGTGTGTGTGTGTGTGAGAGAGAGAGAGAGAGAGAGAGAGAGAGAGAGAGGATAATCTTAGAGGGGGTAGAAGGAGAAGGGGAGAGGGGGAGAGATGAGCCATGGAGAGAAAAAGCATATGAAGGGTACAAAATAGATGGATGGAGATGGTGGAGAGAGAGAGGCCATGAGTGAGAGAGAGAGAGAGAGAGAGAGAGAGAGAGAGAGAGAGAGAGAGAGAGGGTGAGAGACATGAGGTAGACATAAATAGAGCATTTTTTAGATATATAAACATGAAGATGGTGTTTGTGTGTGTGTGTGTGTGTGTGTGTGTGTGTGAGAGAGAGAGAGAGAGAGAGAGAGAGAGAGAGAGAGAGAGAGAGAGAGAGAGAGAGAGAGAGAGATCACATAAGGTGATGTGGTAGAGAGAAAGAGTCAGACAAGGGGGAGAGAGTAAGAGACATGAGGTAGACATAGATAGATGTAGTGAAAAATAAGGAGGGAGAAAGAGCGTAGTGGGGGAGAGAGAGAGAGAGAGAGAGAGAGAGAGAGAGAGAGAGAGAGAGAGAGAGAGAGAGATGATTAGAGGGGGTAGGAGATGTAGATATATAGAAGGGGAGCAGGGAGAGATGAGATAAATAAGAAAAAGAATATATAAGGCCCAAAAGAGATGTAGACAATGATGGGGAGAGGAAGAGTATGACGGATAGTGATAGACAATGACAATAATTATGGAGGGAGAGATGTATATATGTAGAGAAAGAGATGGACAAAGAGAACAATGTAGGGGGAGTGGGGAGGGTATACATTATGGGGGGGGGGGGGGGAATTATAGAATAGGACATGTGAGAGAGAGTGTGATTACAATTAACCGTAACCCTAACCTTAACTCTAAATTATAATTATAATTTAGATTAATAATATTTATTAATTATAATTTTATTAGCTATAATATGATTAGTAACCCAAAAATTATCTTAACATCAATAATAACACAAACCCTAACTCTAATTGTAACTCTAACTAGATAATTCTAATTTTAACCCTAACCCTAACTCTAACTCTATCTCTAACTTTAATTCTCCCCCTAACCCTAACCTTAACCCTTTATAATCCTAAATCTAATGCTAATTCTAACCCTAACCCTAATTCTAATCCTAATCCTAGCCCTAACTCTTACCCTAACTCTAAATCTAATCAGGTAACTTTAACGTTAACCCTAATCTAACCTTGATCACAACTCTATCTCTAACTTTAACTCTAACTCTAACTTGAACCCTAACTCTAACTCTAATTCTATCTCTAACTCTTATATGAACACTAAGACTAACACTGCCTCTAATTTTAACTCTAACTCTAATTGTAACCCTAACCCTAATGCTAATCCTAACCCTAACCCTAACACTAACCCTCACCCTAGCCCTAATGCTAACCCTAACCATAACCCTAACACTAACCGTAACCCTATCTCTAACACTAATTCTAATCCTAACCTTAATTCTAACCCTAAATATTACCCTAACTCTAACTCTAACTCTAACTCCAATCCTTATTCGAACTCTAATTCTAACTCTATCTCTAACCCTAACCCTAACTCTTATTCTAACCCTAACACTAACCCTAACTATAATTGTAACCCTAATTCTAACCCTCACCCTAATTCTTACCCTTATCCTAACCCTAACTCTATCTCTATTCCTAACTATATTTCTAACCCTAATTCTAACCCTAACCCTAATCCCAACTCTAACTCTAATTTTAAACCTAACCGTAACCCTAACTCTAACTCTAAGCCTAACAAGAACCCCAATTCTAATTCAAACCCTATCCCTTACCCTAATTTTCTACCTAATGCTAACCCTAACTTCAACTCTAACCCTAACCCTAACCTTAACACTAACCCTAACCTTAATTTTAACCTTAACCCTAACCTTAACTCTAACACTAACCCTAACCCTAACTTTAACACTAACCTTAACCATAAACATTAATTTGTCCCTAACTCTAACCCTAAATCTAACTCTACCATAGTTGGACTCTAACCATAACCTTGTTAGGATAAACCACGGACAAAAATTAAAAAACAACATGCAAATATAACCAATAACAAAAAATAATAGAACACACAGAAATGAACACAAGGCACCAAGATTTAAAGTGGTTCACCTAATCCCTAGGCTACGTCCACCAAACAACAAGTTCGATCTTATTACAATCCAGTGATTACAACCTGATTACAATCTGTAATCCCTTACAGCTCAATACCGTTGCAAGAACCAATTTCGCATCACAACATTATGAAAAATACCCAACCCTAAGCCCTTTTATACAAATATTAAACTGCTTTAGGGTTGTTACATGTCGGCAATATGTACAGTACTTTCCTGATTAGTCACCACAATCTAACAATCTCCCACTTGGGGACTAATCAGGCTCCACACTAAACAACAATCTCCCACTTGGAGACTGATCCTGTAGCAATACCACTACCACATAGGGCTCCCACTAGATCAAACCATCCTGGACTCTACTGTTCTTTTATTCATGTTCAGTCTAAAAGATCAACCGAAGCTGAAGAGGAGTTCACCTTCTCCCTTGTTACAACCTTTGTCAACATATCTGCTGGATTGTCATTGGTATGTATCTTCTCCAGCTTTAACTATCCATCCTCCAAAACTGACCGAATGAAATGGTACCACAACTATATGTGTTTGGTCTTACAATGCAGAGCTGAATTCTTAGCAAGATGAATGGCACTCTTACTATCTGTGAACAAATAATTATCCTTCTGAGGATGTCCCAATTCTTCCAAGAAGAACGGAAGCCATATCATCTTTTTGGTTGCCTCTGTAGTAGAAACATACTCTGCCTCTGTAGTGGAGAGAGCATTAATCTTCTGTAACCTAGAAACCTAGCTCACGGCTGCCCCACCAATAGTAAAGACATAACCTGTAGTACTTCACCTGGTATCAATATCCCCAGCCAAATCTGAGCCAACATAGCCCTATAAATCAGTAGTAGAGCCCCCAAAGTGTAAACACTTATTGGATGTTCCTCTCAAATATCTAAGAATCCACTTGACAGCATTCCAATGCTCAAATCCTAGATGACTCATATACCTACTAACGACTCCCACTGCATGTGCAATATCTGGCCTAGTGCATACCATAGCATAGATCAAACTTCCTATAGCTGAAGCATAGGGTACCTTGGACATCTTATCCTCCTCTTCTTGTGTCTTGGGACACATCTCCTGAGTCAATTTCAAATGACTAGGTAGAGGTGTGCTGACAGCTTTAGCATTCTCCATAGAGAAACGTTGCAACACCTTCTCAACATAATCAGCTTGAGATAGCATCAATGTTTTGTTCTTCCTATCTTTGCAAATCTTCATACCAAGGATTTGTTTTGCAGCCCCCAAATCCTTCATAGCAAATGCATGTGCTAATTGGCATTTCAGCCCCTTAATATGATTCATGTTAGACCCAACTACAAGCATATCATCAACATATAAACATAAAATAATGTAGCTATCATCATCCAACCTCTTAAAATAAACACAGTAATCCGAATGACACCTATTATATCCATGCTCATGCATAAAACTGTCAAATTTCAGATATCATTGCCGAGATGCTTGTTTCAAGCCATATAAACTTTTCTTCAATTTGCACACTAAGTTCTCCTTAACTTTGACCTCAAAACCCTGTGGCTAAGCCATATATATTTCTTCATCCAAATCACCATGAAGAAAGGCTATTTTAACATCCATTTGCTCTAAATGCAAATCTTCAGTAGCCACAAGACTTAAAACAGTATGAATAGAAGTCATTTTAACAACAGGAGAAAATATTTCATCAAAATGAATTCCCTTTTTCTGTGCAAATCCGTTTACAACTAACTTGGCCTTAAATCTTTTCTTACCTCCTTCCTCTTCTTTCAACCTGTAAACCCACTTATTCTGTAAAGAATTTTTACCTACAGGCAACTTGCACAAATCCCATGTCTTATTTTTCAGCAAAGAGTCCATTTCATCGTTCATTGCAGACTCCCACTGAATCTTAGTATCCACCTACACAGCTTCATCATAACTTTCAGGTTCACCAGCATCAGTAAGTAAAATAGAAAACAAAGAGGGAGAAAACCTTTGTGGAGGTCTAATTTGCCTTCTTGACCGTCTAACATTTACTAGTGTGTGTGGTATTTTTTGTTGCAATTGTTGCACATCATGAGGAATGGCTGGAACATCATCTTTTGGAGTATCATCCAACACTACATAATCATCTTCTTTCTTCTCATGTTGCTACAACAGATCTTTGTACAACACTTTCTCATTGAATATGACATCCCGACTTCTAATAATTTTAAGATTTTCAAAATCCCAAATCCTATAACCAAATTCATTAATGCCATATCCAACAAAGACACATTTCTTTGATTTAGCTTCTAGCTTGGTTCTATTTTCAGAGTCTATATGAGAAAGAGCTTCACAACCGAAGGTCTTGAGAAAAGAATAACTCACCTTCTTACCAGTCCATGTTTCCTCTGGAATACCACAGCCCAAAGGAGTAGAGGGACCTCTATTAGTCAAATATACTGCAGTATTGACAGCCTCCACCCACATGTGTAAGGGCAACCCAGCATGCAACCTCATGCTCCTTGCACGCTCCATTATAGTCATGTTCATGCATTCAGCCACTCCATTTTCCCGTGGAGTCCTTGGAACAGTTTTTTGTCTACAAATACCATTAGTGGAGCAATAATCTTCAAATTCATGACTGCAATACTCACCACCATTATCAGATCTGAGACATTTTAATTTCTTACCAGTCTCATTTTCAACCAAGCATTTCCATTTCTTAAAAGTTTGAAATACATCAGATTTCTGTCTAAGGAAACAAACCCATACTTTTCTAGTTGCATCATCAATAAATGTAACATAATAATGAGAGCCACCAAGGGAAGATACCTGGGCTGGTCCCCATACATCTGTATGCACAAGCTCTAATTTCTCCTTTTTGTTTTCCTTCCCTATCTTTACAAAACTCACTCTCTTTTGTTTTCCATACACACAACTTTCACAGAAATCCATATTCACACATTTCAAACCTGGTAAAACTTTCCTTGAATGAAGTACTTTCATACCTTTCTCACTCATGTGCCCAAGTCTATTGTGCCACAACGCTGTATCAAAATCTACAACAGCTATTTGTTCTCCTTGCTCAACTGCAACAATTGTTCCTGAACATTCATTTTTCTCTGAAACAATCAAAGTAGAAGGAACAATATGACCTGTACAAAGATATAAGGTCTACTTTCACACCTTTTGCTACTACAAGGGAACCTTTTGAAACCTTCCAATTTTTATCATTAAAACTAACTACACAACCCTCATCACCGAGTTGCCCTACTGAAATTAAATTTCTACTTAGTTTTGGAACATGTCTTACCTCATGTAGTAGCCAATGATTCCCATTCTGCAACTTAATCTTAATTTTTCCCTTTCCAACAATTTGAAAGGGTTCATTATCCCCCAAATAAACAAGCCCAAAATCCCCTTGGACATAATCAATAAAGTAACCTCTATGAGGTGTAGCATGAAATGAAGCAGCAAAATCTAAAACCCATGAATTAACAACACTCTTTAAAGATAGAAGCAAAGCATCCTCTTCGGATTTGTTACTTACCACATTTGCCTCCTTGTCTCCATCTGATTTATCTCCTTCATTTTTCTTTCGATTCTAGCAATCTTTCTTTTTGTGCTTTGGTTTCCCATAGTACCGGCAATCATTTGGTCCTCTCGATTGAGACCTCCTCCCATTTGACATTCCTCTTGATTTCCCACGATTTCCAGAGCTACTTCCTCTTTCAGTCGTTCTGCCCCTGCTTTTTGCATTCAAAGCACTTCTTGATGTAGATCGACCCAAGGATTTCCTACGAGTTTCCTCACTCAAAACAACACCGATCACATCATCATATTTTAGGGTACTAGATCCAGAACATAATTACTCACCACCATTACCAAGCCATTCCAGCTTTCAGGGAAAGAACACAAAATCAAGAGAGCCCTAATTTCTTCATCAAAATTGATACCCACAGAAGATAACTGACTAGTAATAGTATTAAACTCATTTAAATGATCTGTAACAGATCCACCTTCTTCCATTTTCATATTAAATAAACGCTTCATGACAAATACCTTGTTTGAAGCGGAGGGCTTTTCATACAGTGTCGCTAGGGTTTTCATCAAATCTTCTATCGTCTTTGCTTTTGTAATATTAAATGCCACCGATGGTGCCAAGCATAACCGAATTCTTTCAAGTGCCTTTCTATCCAAAAGATCCCATTCAGCCTCTGACATAGTTCCTTGATTCTTGGCTTTTCCTTCCAACGGCTTCCATAAATCCTTCTGATATAGATAGTCTTCCATTTGCATCTTCCATAACTGGAAGTTCTGCCCATTAAACCTGTCAACCCTCAACTTACCCTCATCTGCCATCGCTCCCACTCAACTGTGAGACTCCCACTTAACTGTGAGACTTTCCTGCAGAGGATAACTGAAAGACAACCTTGCTCTGATACCACTTGTTAGGATAAACCACAGACAGAAATAAAAAACTACATGCAAATATAACCAATAACAGAAAATAATAGAACACACAGAAATGAACACAAGGCACCAAGATTTAACGTGGTTCACCCAATCCCTGGGCTATGTCCACCAAATAGAAAGTCCGATCTTATTACAATCCAGTGATTACAACCTGATTACAATCTGTAATCCCTTATAGCTCAATACCGCTGCAAGAACCAATTTCGCATCACAACATTATGAAAAATAACCAACCCTAAGCCCATTTATACAAATATTAAACCGCTTTAGGGTTATAACATGTCGGCCATATGTCAGCCATAATATGTTGGCTACCATGTTGGCTACTATTTATGAAGTATGTACAGTACTTTCTTGATCAGTCACCACAATCTAACAAACCCTAACCCTAACTTTAATCTTGGCTTAAAACTTTTCCCTAACCATAACTCTAGAACCTTAACCCTTACTCAAGCCCTTACCCTAACCCTAACCCTAACCCTAGCCCTTCTATAACCCTAACACTAACCATAACCATAAGTCTAAACCTAACCTTAACCATGAGCATAACTCTAACACTAACCTTAACCATAAACATAAATCTATGCCTAACTCTAACCCTGAATCGAACTCTACCATAACTAGACTCTAACCCTAACCCTAACCCTAACTTTAATCTAAACTAGAACCCTAACCCTAATCCTAAACCTAACCTTAACCCTGACTCAAACTCTAACCCTATCCCTACAATAACCCTAACTCGAGCCCTATAATAACCCTAACCCTATCCCTAACCTTAACAATGAGCATAACTCTAACCCTAAATCTAACACTACCATAATTGGACTCTAACCCTAACCCTAACCCTTACTTTAATCTTGACTCAAACCCTAACCTTCACTCTAACCTTAACCTTGACTCAAACCCTAACCCTAGCCTTACTATAACAATAACCCTAACCATAACCATAACTCTAACCCTAACCTTAACTATGACCATAACTCTAACCCTAACCTTAACCATAAACATAACTTTAATCCAAACCTTAACCATAACCATAACTCTAACCCTAACCATAACCATAAACATAACTCTAACCCAAACCTTAACCATAACTCTAACAATAACCATAATTGTAACTCTAACCCTAGCCTTAACCATAACTCAAACCCTAACCCTAACTCTAGCCCTAACCCTAATGCTAACCCTAACCTGTATTCTATCCCTAAGGTTAACATTAATTGTAATGGTAACTTTGTCCCTAACCATATATCTATGTTTGACTATAAAATTTTACATTACAATATGCCAAAAAGAAAATTACTTTTTTTAAACCATAATCCTACCCCTAACTCTAACCCTAAATATAACCCTAACTATAAATCTAACTCTACCATAATTAGACTCTAATCCTAACCCTAATCCTTAGTTTAACCTTCACTAAAATCGTAACCTAACCTTAACTCTAACCTTAACCCTGACTCAAAACTCTAACTCTAACCTTAACCCTTACTTTAATCTAGATGAAAACCATAGCTCTAACCCTAACCTTAACCCCAACTCAAACCCTTACCCTAACCTTTACCCTAATGTAACTCTATGTACAACCCTAACTCTAAATATAAACCCAACCTTAACCATCACCATAAAACTAACCCTTTCTCTACCCCTTTCTCTAACTCTAACTGTAAATCTAATTTTAACCCTAACCCTAAGCCTAATTTTAACCCTAATTATAACCCTAATTTAAACTCTAACTCTAGCCCTAATTCAACCTCCAATTCTAACTCTACCTCTAACTCAAACCCTAACTCTAATTCTAATCCTAACCCTAACTATATGTTTAACCTAAACCCTTATTCTTACCCTCACCCTTTCCTTAAACCTAACCCTAACTCTAATTCTAACCCTAACTATATTTGTAACCCAAATTATAACCCTAATCCTAACATTAACTCTAACTCTAATTCTAAACCTAACCTTAACTATAACCCTAACAAGATTCATAATCCTAAAAATAACCCTAGCCCTAACCCTAATGCTAATCCTGACTCTAATTGTAACTCTATTCCTAACTGTAACTCTAACCCTATCCATAACTCAAACCCTAACAATAGCCCCAACCCTAACACTAACCCTAACCCTAACTATAACTCTACTCTTCAATATAACATTTTACGTAACAATATGCTTAAAATAAAACTAAATTGAAGTGATGCAAATAAACACCATATATAGAATTAAAAAATAAAATATTCAAGAATAATTTTATAGTAAATTTATACAATTGCATTTAGAAAGAAATAAATAATTCAACACTTACCTTAAAAAAATTTTAAAAAAATTTTAAATACTTTTCCTATTGCGTCATGATTGCCACTAGTTTATATATACCTCTATATATATTACGTCGAGAGTAATCATTCTTGAGGTGCCTATTTTTATTTTCATAAATTCTAATTGTGATTAAAATAACCTTGGGATTAAATGAAAATAGGTGCCTCAAGAATGATTACTCTCGACATAATATATATAGAGGTATATATAAGCTAGTTTTATTATGCCGAGAGGCATATACAATGGGAGAAACACTTCCCAGCACAAAGAATATTCCAAGGAATAATCTGTGTAAGGAAAAAAGATTATGAGGTGTATCTAGAGAGTAGGCACAAAGAGAGTTAGGGTTAGGGTAAGGGCAAGAATTAGGGTGAGGGTTAGAATTAGGGTTACAAATATAGTTAGGGTTAGTGTTAGGGTCAGAATAAGAGTTAGGGTTAGGGTTAGAGATAGAGTTAGAATTAGAGTTAGAATAAGGGTTGGAGTTAGAATTAGAGTTAGAATTAGGGTTATATTTAGGGTTATAATTAAAGTTATGATTAGAATTAGTGTTGGAGTTATGCTTATAGTTAGAGTTAGGGTTATGGTTAGGGTTAGCATTAGAGTTAGGGTTAGGGTTAGTGTTAGAGTTATGGTTAGGATTAGCATTAAGGTTAGGGTTACAATTAGAGTTAGAGTTAAAATTAGAGGTAGTGTTACTGTTAGTGTTAGTATAAGAGTTAGAGTTAGAATTAGAGTTAGAGTTAGGGTTCAAGTTAGAGTTAGAGTTAAAGTTAGAGATAGAATTGTGATCAGGGTTAGATTAGGGTTAGGGTTAAAGTTACCTTATTAGATTTAGGGTTAGGGTAAGAGTTAGGGCAAGGATTAGGATTAGGGGTAGTCAAAGTTAGGGTGAGGGTTACTAAAAGTGTCAAAGTTAGAGTTAGGGTTAGAATTAGGGGTAGGGTTAGAATCAAGGATAAAGTTAGAGTTGGAGTTAGGGTTAGAGTTAGAGTTAGAGTTAGATTTAGGGTAAGAATCAGGGTTAGGATTAGAATTAGCATTAGAGTTAGAGCTAGGGTTAGAATTAGGGTTAGGGTTAGGGTTAGGGTAAGAATTAGAGTTAGAGTTATAGTTAGGGTTAGAGTTATGAACAGAGTTATTGTTAGGGTTACAATTAGGTTAGGGTTAGAGCTAGAATTGAGGTTAGGGTTAGAGTTAAGATTAGGGGTAGAAATAGAGTTACAATTAGAGTTAGAGTTAGAATTAGGGTTAAGGTTAGAATTACGGTTACACATATAATTATGGTTACAGATTGAGTTACAGCTAGAGTTAGGGTAAGGGTAATAATTAGGGTTACAAATAAAGTTAGGGTTAGGGTTAGGGTTAGATACAGAGGTAGGATTTCAGTTAGATTTAGAGATAGAATTAGAATTAGAACAAGAGTTGGAGTTAGAGGTAGGACTAGAATTAGGGCTAGGATTATGGTTAGCATAAGGGTTATGGTTAGAGTTAGGGTTAGCATTAGGGTTAGGGTTATAATTAGTTTTAGTTTTAGTGTTAGTGCTAGTGTTAGTGTTAGGGTTATAATTGGGGCTAGAATTGAGGGTAGGGTTAGGGTTAGGGTTAGGGTTAGAATTAGAGTTAGAGTTAAAGTTGGACATAGAGTTGGGCTTGGGGTTAGGGTTAGAGTTAGGGATCATCATGGAGAAATAATTTTCATAAAATTGATCTTATATATTCTTTCACACTTTTAACATCATCTGAATTGTTGTGTTGGGACTTATAACTTCCCTTTCATGAATGAAATTGTAAACCTTGGATCCTAACTATAACTCTTACTCTATATATGATTGTACTAATCATTTAGTAAATTATATACCTTAGCCTAACCCTATATGCACAAGTATCTAGAAATAATATGTTTTATTTATAAGTGATAATATGTATATAGACACACCCAAAGAGAGAGAGAGCATATATGTAGACAAGAAGGAGCTCATATTATGTTTCTTATAGAGGCATGTTTTATGTAGAGAGAGAGAAAAAGAGATTATGAGGTGTATCTAGAGAGTAGGCACAAAGAGACTTAGGGCTAGGATTAGGTTTAAAATTAGAGTTAGAGTTGGGATTAGGGTTAGGGTTCGAATTAGGGTTAGAAATATAGTTAGGATTAGAGATAGAGTTAGGGTTAGGGTAAGGGTAAGAATTAGGATGAGGGTTAGAATTAGGGTTATAAATATAGTTAGGGTTAGTGTTAGGGTTAGAATAAGAGTTAGGATTAGGGTTAGAGATAGAGTTAGAATAAGGGTTGGAGTTAGAGTTAGAGTTAGAGTTAGGGTTATATTTAAGGTTAGAATTAGAATTGGTGTTAGAGTTAGGGTTATGGCTAGTGTTAGGGTTATGGTTAGGGTTAGCATTAGGATTAGGGTGAGGGTTAGATTTAGGGTTATGGTTAGGATTAGCATTAGGATTAGGGTTACAATTAGAGTAAGAGTTAAAATTAGAGGTAGTGTTAGTGTTAGTGTTAGTATAAGAGTTAGAGTTAGAATTAGAGTTAGAGTTGGGGTTCAAGTTAGAGTTAGAGTTAAACTTAGAGATAGAATTGTGATCAAGGTTAGATTAGGGTTAGGGTTAAAGTTACCTTATTAGATTTAGGGTTAGTGTAAGAGTTAGGACTACGATTAGGATTAGAATTAGGATTAGTGTTAGAATTAGAGTTATATATAGTGTTAGGGTTACGATTAGGGGTAGGTTTATAGTCAAAGTTAGGGTGAGGGTTAGTATTGGGGTTAGGGTTACAAAAAGAGTCAAAGTTAGAGTTAGGGTTAGAGTTAGGTTAGAGTTAGATTTAGGGTAAGAATCAGGGTTAGGATTAGAATTAGCATTAAAGTTAGAGCTAGGGTTAGAATTAGGGTTAGGGTTAGGGTTAGGGTTAGGGTAAGAATTAGAGTTAGAGTTATAGTTAGGGTTAGAGTTAGGAACATAGTTATAGTTAGGGTTACAATTAGGTTAGAGTTAGAGCTAGAATTGGGGTTAGGGTTAGAGTTAGGGTTGTATAGGTTCGGGTTAACATTAGGGGTAGAATTAGAGTTACAATTAGAGTTAGAGTTAGAATTAGGGTTAGGGTTAGAATTAGGGTTACAAATATAATTAGGGTTACAGATTGAGTTAGAGCTAGAATTAGGGTAAGGGTAATAATTAGGGTTAGGGCTAGATTTAGGGTTACAAATAAAGTTAGGGTTAGGGTTAGGGTTAGATTTAGAGGCCGAATTTGAGCTAGATTTAGAGATAGAATTAGAATTAGAACAAGAGTTGGAGTTAGAGATAGGGTTAGAATTAGGGCTAGGATTATGGTTAGAGTTAGGGTTAGCATTAGGGTTAGGGTTATAATTAGTGTTAGTTTTAGTGTTAGTGTTAGTGTTAGTGTTAGGGTTATAATTGGGGCTAGAATTGAGGCTAGGGTTAGGGTTAGGGTTAGGGTTAGAATTAGAGTTAGAGTTAGGGATCAAGCTAGAGTTAAAGTTGGAGATAGAGTTGGGGTTAAGGTTAGATTTAGGGTTAGGGCTGGAGTTAGGGTTAGCTTTAGGGTTAGATTTAGGTTTAGAGTTAGAGTTACAGTTAGAATTAGGATTGGGTTTATGATTAGAATTAGGGTTAGAGTTACATATAGTGTTAGGGTTAGTATTAGCAATATATATAGTGTTAGGATTAGGATTAGCATTATATATATATATACATATATAAACAAATAAATCGATACTAATTTTATCAAAAAAAAAAAATAGAATATATATATATATAATATTAAAATTAATATCATATCTTCCATATTCACGGTGACTGCTACTAGCTTATATATACTTATATATATATATATATATATATATATATATAATGCCGAGAGTCATCCTTCTCGAGGCACCTATTTTAATTCAAATCATAAACAACACAAAAAAACCATTACAATTTAAATTAAAATAGGTGCCTCAAGAAGGATGACTCTCGACATTTTATATATATATATATATATATATATATATATATATATATATATATATATATATATATATATAAGTATATATAAGCTAGTTAAAATATTTCTCTATAAATAATCTGGTCAGCTAGTATTCTAGTATCAAATTCTAGAGAATAAGAGTATGGTCTAATGGAGAAAATATGGGGCCCATTTAGCTTTTTATATTGGGGATTACAAATCGGTCAAACTATATTCTAGGGTTCAAAATTTTAACTATGAACTTGAGCAGTTGAATCTATAATTATTTATGGACTTTAAAGAGAGTTGAAGAATTGGAATATGTAAGAATGTCTATAATTTCTTAATATAATATATTTTCAATTCTTCAATTGGCTGATAGAACTTTTTAAGTTGTGTGCAATGGGAAGCTTGTTTAAGGTAAGAAAAAGTAATTGTTGGGAAACAATCTTCATGTCATGGTTTAGGGTTGTCTTATTTTTGATATGGTTCTGTGTTCTTTTATAAAGTTTTCTTGAGTTGTCAAGTTTATTATTTGTCTATCTAGTAGGAATTTTAGAATAATGTAGTGGATTCTTCTCTCAAATTCTTGTTATGTTCAATTAGGACAAAATAAATGTTTCTTCTTTACTTCCACCACATCATGATTGTTGTTACAAACCAATTCCTTCAATAAGGAATGATACTTTGTTTTAATAAAAAATTAATATACTAAATTTTTAGAAAATATCAATAAATAACAATGAGATTGAAAGAATGAAAAATGCTCTTAAAATTTAGCACTTGAAGGGATGTAGAATTTATGATACTCATGTTAGGTTATTTCTCATCAAATTCAACTTTTACTTGTTGAAGAAATATTATTCATATAGACATCAAATTCAAATTTCTCCATTCATATAGGCAAAGGATGTCAAACTTAGAAGTACTAGTAGTTGAAGACTACAATACAAACGTTAAATTTAAACGATTTTTTTTTGAAGAAATTGTCATTTAAATGTCAAATTTAACTTCATTAAATCAAATAAGATAACCATATGAACATCAAATTCAAACAATAAAATTTTCATGACATTCATATAGACATTAAGTTTAATGTATATAGCGGACTACTCAAACATAAAAGTTAAAAGGTAGAAAACAACGATGACAATCATAAGAACACCAAATTTAAAAAGTTAGTTCTTGTGGAGGTAACCATATGAATTTAAAATTTATAGGGAATGTTGACAACCTAATTGGGTAATAGGCTACTTTCTAAAAAATCCTCGTGAACCAAAAATAGTGCCCTAGATGTCACATTAGAGCAATTGTGGAATCATGGTCTGAAATGGGAGGATATTAATGGTGAAGGGGACAAAACTTATTTGATGAAACTATATTTGTTAATTTATTCATTACACACTAAATTTTTCATTTTTTTTAAAATTAATAAATGATGGATAATTGTCTAATCAAAATGCTAAATAATTGGTTGCGAAAATGGCTCCTACTAAAGAGATCCCATCATGTAAGAATGCTTGTATTTGGAGCCAGAAGTGCTGCTAGGTCACCGATATTAGAAATTTCTTCATAATATAATAACATTGATTTAGATGTATGTTAGAAGTATTCTTTGTTTAAGTAAAAACCTACATGGACCGCACATGCCTTTCTATAATACAATATTCTTATTCCAAAAGAGTTGACTCTATTATCAAATAGATAATATCATAAATGTCGTGCCTAGTCACAAAAGAAGTCCAACTCAAGCATTACCCCACTCCTCTCAAGGCACTAGCTATCTAGATGCAAAAAGTGACATGGTAGATTATGTTTTAAGATCATATGGTATGCAACTTGACATGACACATCAACTAGATAGGATGCCAAAATGGAAAGAACATTTTGAGTTTTAAATATATCTTGCCCATCGTAAATCAAATTTATATCCCACCCAATATAATTTCAAATTGCTATGGTTGTTGGTTTATCAATGTCAAATGGAGTAGCTCAATAGAATTCTCCACTAGATTTCCATGGAATTTATAATTGGAGTGGTAGTTGCATTGCTTGCAAAGGATACACATCTAAGGGATTTCTTGATTGAAATGGTTCTTAATTTTGATTTTCACTATCACATTTTTGGAAAATAATGTTTTTATGTAATTTTAATCTAAATCTTTATTGTGCAAAAGAATTGCATGAGATTTCATTTTTATATCCCTAAAACTATGTTTGTCAATTTTTTTAGAATGGCCATTTTGGAGGGATGCATGAACAATACAATGGTGGTGGTAGGTTGAAACATCACTTAAAACCATAAGAATGAGTTCTTGGATGGTGAACAGAGAGTTCTTTGAATTGAAATAGTCATTCGATAGTGCCTTTAGATGTGATCTCTTGGTTAAAAAGATACTTTCAACTTAGAGGGTAATATATGCAATTTTCCACTCAAATAATGTCATATATGAAAACCAATTTGAGACAAGGAAAATAGATTTGTCATCTTTTATTCTCCATTGTTTGCAAATTGCCAAGATTCAATCTTTGATAGACGTGGGTGCTTTATCAAGTACATCATTTCATTTCCAGGGATTCAATTTTTCTTACATTTTTGGGTGGTTTGATTATGGGGATTATAGAAAAGTGTTAAAACCTAAATTATTTCCTAGAGTTTTGAGCTCTATGTAGTGTTTGGTGATGGACATGGAGAAAGAGAAATATGGGGATAGGTAGTAGATATTTTGGGTTTTCAATTTAATGTATGGAGACCAAAATTCTCATGACTATAACATTAGAAATCAAAATAATGAGAAATAATGCACATTGCTAGCTAGAACATTTCATTTTGAGAACTCAACAATGGGCTATGTGAGAACTTAGTAGAAAAATTTCTCTTGAAGGATTTGAACTTCCATATCACCATTAACAATGTGTCAAAGCCCACTAAAAGTTAGGAAAACACAATTCAAAGAGGAAGATGAAGAGAATATGCAGGTATTTACATTTTATGACAATGCAACATACATGTTCATTTTATTTTTTTCAAGATTATTCTTATTTTCTCATGAAGAATCAAGATTGCTCTTTTTTCATAGAAGAAAATATTATTTGAGTCGGTTTGCAATGATGTTATTCATGTTCATTTATTTGTTTGAACTTTGTAGAGAAATCAACAGTTTTTGGACTGTTGGCTATGCAGCTCAAACCCATGACATAATGTTAAGTATCTAAAATGCTCTGAAACAAATACAAGTTTTCCATTTCATTGTTATTTAGTAAATATTGTTTTCATATTTATCAAAGTCATCAAGCCTTTGTTGGATTTCATAAATGTACTTATGTATTCCTTACTAAGCTAAAATTAATCATTCATGAAATTTTGAGAGCTAGAGCAATAAATGAATAGTTGTACAAAATGAGATGAGGTTCCTATTTTTATCTTTCATAAATAAGGACATCAGTTTTGGAATGTGGATTTTGTTTACTACTCAAAACTCTCTAACCTACAGATGGCATAAAAATAATTGTAATCAAAAGCTTGATTTTTTCAATTCTTTAGAGATAAGATATTAATAGGGTCTCATTTTTGAGTTTTTTGGAGCTATCTATTTACGATTTCATATTTAGAAGTAAAAAAAAGTGAGCAAGTAATAGAAATAGGTGCCATAGAAACATTTAGTGATAAACAAAGTTGGTCATAAAAATAGAAATAATAAAAAAATTTAATTTTTTTTTCTTTTTTGAAAAAATGAAAATTTAAAATTATGATTTTCAAAAATTGCACAAAAATATAACTTTCCAACAAAAAGATTTCTAAAAAAAAGATGAAATTTCCAATAAAAAGATTTCTTAAAATGTAGACCTAAATAAATTGCTATTAGAATAATTGGATGTTTACATTTACCTAAAATATCTTCCTAGATAATCTTCCAAGATTTTTACATTTACATTTACCTAAAAGATTTTGCCAAATTACCTAAAAATTAGAAAATTCAGATTTTTACATTTACCTAAAAGATTTTATCTTAGTATCTTGTTCATGTAGGCATTCATGACCATTTTTTTTTTTAGGTAGTAATTAAAATTATTAATTATTTTGAATTATCATTCATCATTTATGTTGAGTTTTTTCTACAAAATCATTTATATTTTCTATTGATTATTGTTTACTGATCATTTGTAGGTAGTCATTCATAATTCTTATTTTTTGGGGGTTATTCATTCATATTTTTTTAATGATTATGTTTAGGTAACCTTCATATTTTTAGTGTTTGATTTAGTGGGATTCTCACATATTTGTAAAATGGTTTTTACTATTCGAAGACATGATGACAACATTCTCTCAATGAGGACATGCCATTACTTTCCCTAGGGCATCAAGTTATCATCCAATGTTAAAATGAATTTGTTGAGTGACCAAAACTCTTAAACTACTTTTCAGATGTCATTGAAGGTTCTACACAAAGGACTAACATAAGAATTAGAAAAAGAAAAAGTTCTCATGTGTTTTTAATATTAGAATTCAAAAATACTCTTCAATATATATATATGAAATATATTATTTTATAATATATTTTTTTTTTTTTTTGGGTAATATGTTAAATGTGTATTGCTATTATTTTATTTAATCTTGAACTATCATTATGATGATACATCTATTTGATGATTGATTTTTAAAAAATAAATTGAAGTAAATTTTAAAAAGAAAATATAAGTAATGTAAATATTTAATTTTTAAAAATTAGATATAGTTTATAAATTAACATTATATATTCTCTATTTTTATGTCAATTTATATTTATTAATTTGAAACATTTTTAAATAAAATTCACAAGAGAAAAATTCTTGTCAAATATTGGTAGGATTCTTTAAACTCTGAAAAAGTAATTTGAATGTCAAAAATAAAAGTATAGGTACATTTGATTTACTTTTTTTTTTTTTTTTTGAGTTAGATAATAGTTTATTTCTATTATTATAGAATTATACCTAAAAAAAATTGTATTTAAGTTTCTATAGAGTATTTATATATAATTATCAAATTAATAACAAAATAATATGAATGTGATTTTATATGATTTTTAAATGGCCTGCACTAGAATAACATTCAAGAATACCATATATTTATTATTAATATTGATGGAATTTAATACACTTCAAATGTTAGTTTCACTTCATTTATAACTTGATAGTATTTATTTATATTGGGAATCTTTATTTTAACTTTATAATAATTCTATTTAACATTATATATTTCAATTACTAGTTAACTAATAATAATTCTTAGATTTATGTTAATACATTAGGTTTTTTGTGGTAAATAGTCATGTTAGCATCATTATCGATCTAAGTATTTTTTAATGGGCTAAAAACTCTCATAGTGGACTAATGCATCAGGTTATCTTCCATAACCTTCATGTAATCCTATCTCTCTATTTTAAAGTTTACCAAAAATGACCCCTTTGATAAAAAAAAAAAAGGTTAACCTTCTAACACCTAGCACAAACTTGTCAGTCCAATAGAAAGGGATAATGTTGAAAATTCCAAATGAACTGATGTCACTATATCGAAAAGGCAAGGAAGGAAGCTTTGTGAAATAGCAATTCTTTTGCAAAGGGCATGAAAGTGGCACTATGAAATAGTAGAAATGGGTAACATGACATGTTAACTACTAATTGTGCATGTTAACCCACCTATGACATATAAGGAAGGAAGCTTTATGAAATAGAAAAGGAAGGAAGCTTCGTGAAATAGTGAAATAGATTGCTATTTCACAAAGGGCATGAAAGTGGCACTGTGAAATAGCAAAAAATGGACAACCCAACATGCTAACCACTAATTGTAGATGTTAACCTAGCTAGCACATATGAATGATAGAAGAAATGACAAAGGACTTCATTATTTTGTAGGTTACCAAAAATGACCCCTGCGATATAGCGAGATGGGTTAACATGAAGGATAACCTTATGCCACTTGGCACATACTTGCTGGTCCATAAAAAAAGGAACATGTCAAGAATTCCAAAAAAATGTGGAGTGGGATAACACAAAATGTTAACCGTCTAGGAAAAATACCTTTTAAATTTGATGATTGACACATTTCCCAATGCATAGTGAAAGGAACAACATACAATTTCACAAGTCACCAAAAAAAACCCTTATGAAATGGTGAAATT